>NKCK01000107.1:0-149560 GCA_003946995.1 Fusarium oligoseptatum
CAGTGGAAGCTTTGATGGACAGAAACCGGCTTGCAAACCGGGCTCATAACTGTCGCACGACGCGACTGTTATGCATAACTGTACGACGATCGGGCAGAAGATCCCCTGTGAATCGGGCAACGAAAGACTCTTCATTTCCTATCTAAAGGAGCGGAGTTGAGCTGAACTAAATACACAATGGAGATACTGCTGCCTGCAAGGCAGCAGTATAATGAGTCATACGATGAGTCAATGACTGGCTGTAGCCTGCTAGTTGTGGTCGTTCACGATGATCGTGATTCTTGTCTTATTTGTGAGCGAGCGACTTGATATTGACACTAACAATGTGGACTTGGTCAAAAACAACCCGTGTCCGAGATCACTCCTTCTTCTTCATGGTCTCTCGATGACGAAGCATCCACTTAACAGACTCCACAAGAACAGCATCATGATCCGACAACGGCTCAAACCCAAGCCGCTCCCTCGCCTTGTCAATACTGTACGTATGCGTGTTGAGACAATAGTCTAGAGAAACCCTCCGCAGTTCGACAGGCGGCTTGACCATGTTCAGGGTAAAGATCCAAAGTATCCACTCAACCACATTGACTGCCACAATCATGACCCAGGCAGGTAGAATGGTGAGATTTTTGAGCTCATCTTGGCCTAGGGCAGTCTTCCAGATCAACTTGATGTGATGCCAGAAGGGCATCGGGACTCCGTCGGATATGTTGAAGCCCTCTCCGTCCACCTTGCCTTCTGCACGAGTCGGATCGACCAGGGCTTTTGCCGCAAGGACGTGGGCTATACTTGAGTTGTCGGCCGACACAACTTCCATAACATTTTCGCCCGAGCCAACTTGGACAAGGTTCTTGCTGCCCTCGCACATGTCAAGGACCTCAACCATACCCTGAATATGCCTCTCGCCGTATGCATGGCCAAGACGGAGTGCGACAGTGCGTAACTGAGGACCATTTGCTTCGCGAACCAAACGATCTGCAATCGCCTTGGTCCGGTTGTACTCGTTGGACTTGTCAGAATCCGACCAAAGCGCATGAGATTCAACAACATCCAAGAAAGGCGGGTCGGTGTAGATATCGACGCTGGAGGTGTAGACAAACGCCCTGACAGATTTACTCTCAGTAGCGACGGTGAGAAGAACCTCTGTCCCTTTGACGTTTGTCCCCAGGAATTCGTCCTCCCTCGAGGCGGGCAGCGAAGCAATAGGCGAGGCGATATGGAAAATGACATTGGGTTTGATCCTGGTGATGAGCGAGCGAAGTAACTCGCTGTCTGTGATGCTGCCGCGGACATAGGTGACTTTTTCCTGCTGATTCTTGCTAATATCGCGGTCCACGACATAGACATCGCCGCTTTCGCTGTCTGCGACTAAGTGACGGACGAGATGGTATCCCAAGAAGCCACAACCTCCCACCACGAGGGTGGTGCCGAGGAGAGGTGTCGATGAGGCCTTTTGCGGAGTCATCTTGATATGATTAGCAATGGTTTCATGTGAGATGAGAGGGTGAGATTGCGGCTTAATATGCTGTGCCCATCTCCGACGGACACGGCACTAGTCGGCCAGGTAGTGCAAGCGAAAGCGAGCTTCTTGTACACCATGATTACTCATCTGTAGAACCGCCCAACTTATTGATTGGGTAAGTTGAGGGTATTGAAAATTGGCGAGTAGGGAAGTCGGATGGCAGTTTTTGCGGCATTGACACCATGATCTGGTGTTCTTCAAGGTGCCAATCCCATTATTACAACTCTAGTAATCATAGGCGAAGTTTGGTATATAACTGGGACTCTTATGGGTATTTCTTTCAAGGGTATAACTACAATGTATTACGGAGTGAAACACGATAAAGACTGGGCCTCAGTTTTTCTCTACTTTAACTGATTTAAGCTCGTTTCTTTCCTAGGTAAGTAGGTAGATCAAGGCAACCTCGCAAGCGAAATACAGTTATCGACATCGATAGCTAAGCCATCAAGCCTAATACCTTTCAACGCAATTCCTGTTCTACTAATAAATATGCATTAATGCTAGAACTCTTACCTCATTTGGGTAGGACTAGGTCATAACTCGCTCTGAAGCTGCTATTACTTTTTATCATAATTTCTCGATTCAAAAGCATTTGTTTATACAGTATAAAGGCTAGAGTAACTCTATCTCTATCGGTTGAGAGGATGCGGTGCTAATGCACTCAAACCTCTAGAAGGCTCAGGCTTGTTCCGTCTTATGCGTCTCCTAGGTGCTCCCCTCCATCGAGGAACATCCGCCGTTGCTATTTCAATAGGTAGCTTCTGCCCCTCCTCAGCTAATTTCACGTCTTCCATCACTCTCGTCTCTTCTGCATCAGGAAGAGGTAGTAGCTTGAAGGTCTCGGAAAATCTCTTTAGGTTCCTGAATAGTCTCTCCCACTCTGTCCTTTGCTGCCCAATTAGCTGTTGCTGTTCGGCAAATGCCCCCATTTCCTCGAGTTTGGCTTCGTCTTCACTTGAGGAATACATCATCTCTGTTGGTTCCACCAGTTGACTCCTGGCATCCGCTGTCTCCTCGTCATTGCATGGCAAGGGCCATGCTATAGTAGGTGTGCTGTAACTGAGCCTATGGTAATTATGGTCGCCCAAATTCGTCCCAACTGGTGTCTGGGTGGTATTTGGATGTGATGGTACTAAGTATTGTTCTGCATCGAAAAACTGGCTCTTGCGGTGTACGAGTTTCTTAGCAAAGGGACTAGATCGAATGGTGGGAAGAGTGGTGTGGGTAACGAGAGTTTCAAGCGAAGGACTGGAATCGTGGCTAAAAGGTGAGTGGTTCCTTTCGAAATAGCCTGACGAAGAACTTGTTGGATTGTTGTAAGGCGATAGCACCGATTGAGCGTCGGAAACTGTTCGGAGGTTGTGAGGATGTAATGCTGCCTGGTGCTGGGGTGGTAGTTTGCTTTGCAACGTCATGCTCGTCGTCCACTCGCCGGATGCCTCTGTAAGCTGGTCACCAGGGGCCTTGGATTGAGGGAATGGATATCGGTAGGAGCCTTCACTGTCCTTAGCCTCCGTATCGCGTGCCTCTGGAACGTGAATGCCTTTCTCAAGCGTCATGTTGAGAACCCAGGGGTGTTTGATTGCTGTTTCGCTGGTCATCCTGTGGGGTGGCCAGGCCTCCATCAATGATATGATGAACGACTCAGCTTGGGTGCTAACATTGAGACTGTGCAGCACCTGAGCTGGAAAGCCCAGGCGGCCTTTGAAGTAGCTTCCCACGGCAGCAGGTGTCCCGAAGACCGGTTGGCCTGTGAGTGCCTGGAAGACAGTCTCCCCTAAGCACCACATGTCCACCATGAACCAATCAGACCCACTAGGGTTGGCCGAGAAACCAAGTATCTCGGGAGGCATGAAATCCGGCGTGCCTCTGACTGTCGTTGTGTCGGAAGCGAAGTCGCCTACGGCGCGTTTGCTGAGCCCGAAATCGCAGATCTTGACCCACCAGCCACTAGGCGGTTTGGACTTTATTAAGATGTTCTGTAGATATGGCGAATATTAGATCGGGCTCTGTTACCGAGGTATGGGGTACTTTTACGAACAGCGGGTTTGATGTCTCGATTCGCGAAGCCAGCCCTGTGCATCATCACGACGCCACCTAGCACCTGAGACGCAATGTCCCTGACCTCAATTTCGGGTAGCCTCCCTCCATTTCTGGCTAGAAACTTCTTCAGGTCGCCATGCGGGCAATACTCCATGGCGATGTGGATATAGTCTGACTCGGGGTTCTCGTACCAGCCTAGAAACTTGACAAAGCATTCCGAATACTGACAAAAGTTAACCCATCTTCATTCAATATTTCCGAAGTGCCTACCCTGTCGTGCGAGAACTTAGCCAACGCCTCAAGCTCCCGAACGTAGTGGATAGGCCCATGGCCGTTGTTGCGAACGACCTTGACAGCTCGGCGGGCAACCTCGGCATTATCGTCATTCTCAACCTTGTGCTCGAGCCACACAACTCCATAGCCACCATGACCGAGAATCTTTCGGCGCTTCCATTTTTCTATTCGTCTTCGTCGGCCGGGCGGCTGCGTGTGTATCGTAATGTCATCTTGGAAAGTCGTGGCCTCCAGCCTGAAGTCTCGCACAATCTCAGGCAGCAGTGCGGGGTTGGCTGCCATCCTGGACGGCCCTCAATATGGGCATCGGTTTCCGAGGCTGGGCGTCGCTTCGAGCTTGGGTTCGATGTCGTTGCTGATCGCAGACGAGTCGCGTGGAGTCATGACATGTCGGAAGAGTTCTTGACGGGTTGAAGTAGTTGATCGAGCCTGACAGCATCCATGGCGGACAGGTACCGAAAGGACAAGCAGGCTGTGTTTGTGGTTTTGAGCACTGGTGCATAAATCGTAGCCAACCATTGTCCAAACGCAGAACCCGTTCCGCTACCTCTGATTCGGCATGTTTCAGGCTCGAGCAGAGGCCTCTCAGTTCGCGGCCATATCTGGAGAATTAAAGCGGTTAGGCATGGGGCGGTGGTTTGAGGGAACGAAATAGTTATACTTCATGCATAGTTCAACAGTTGGCGGAATTGCCAACGCGAAGGCTGTCAGTTCTAGAGCCATGTCTTCTCAGGGACAGGTGTCGTGAGTCGGAAGCAGGATGAGATTTCTGTTACGCTGGGAGGACATCATCGCAGAGCCTGATCTGCAGTAAAAAGGAGGTGAGGGGCTCAGCTCGTTTGGCGCCTACCCCTACATAACTGAGCCCTGCCGAGAGCCTTGCCAGCTGGGCGCTTAACCAACATCCATGGCGTAGCCAGCCTCAGTGGCTGGAGACAAAAGTGATTTCGGCGGCAACACAGGGCAACTTAGTTTTGTCGGCCGCGTTGAGCATATAATGGACGATGCGCACCGTGAAATTCATGAACAGACCTTGTGCATTCTGCTGGGTAAGCTGGAAGCCGTCACACTTCTTCTGAGGCAGTTGGTGAGGCAGACCGAGCCCACACAGAATGGGCCATCCGCCAATCAAAGAGGGCCCGGGCTTGGAGGCAGGAGAAAGATCAAGTTCGCCTTCAAAAAGGAAAGCCTAGACAAGGCAATCGACGAATTGGAGACGTGGCAAAAACACGCGGACCAGTCTTGGTTTCTCATTATGAAGATTGCCCACCCACACATCGACCAGGCCTTGCCGTTAGTCGACAACGCTGTCGGGGATGGTGGGAGCGCCGACAACGCCATTCCAGAGGCCAAGGCGGTCAGAGCCGCTAGCCAAACGAGCCCTTTTTCTGGCTCTGGAATCACTATCGCAGCCGGAGAGCTGGATAAGATGGACGTCTATCAGATTCCCCTGTCTGTCATGTTTGTAGCTCGGCGGACGCTCTCTCGGGACGATCTAACCTATATTCTGAGCAAGGTTCAGTGCCAACCGTTGACAAAGTACGATATGATCAAGAGGGATGCCAGGGATCTATCTAGGAAGCTACAGCACAGTGATCCTCACGTGTTCGGTTTACTCTCATGCAAAGGCCTCGCGGTGCCCTCGAGCATACCTCAGATGGCACCGGAAGGTCAACAGACGGAGCCGAAAGTTCACTTCACCATGGTTTTCAGAGTCCCAGAGCACTGCGATGTTCACTCTGCTCGAAGCTTTCGAGACCTTCTCCTGAACACTCCTGGACCCTTGTCGCTCTCCTCGCGATTCAGTATGGCAAGAGAGTTAGCCAAGGCCGTCAACTACGTTCACACCTTCGGCTTCGTCCACAAAACCATCAGGCCCGAGTCAATCCTCACACTCGACAAGGCGGATGGTGATCTTTGCGTGTTCCTTGTGGGCTTTGAGAATTTCCGCAGAGAGCACGGATGGACACAGCGCCTGGGCGATAACGCTCTGGATCGAAATCTCTACCGCCATCCATCTCGTCAAGGCGCGTGTCCGCGAGAGGACTACATGATGCAGCACGACATATATAGCCTCGGGGTTTGTCTGCTAGAAATAGGTCTATGGGAAAGCCTCGTGGCATATGACGCCCGGGGAGTATGCCTCCCAACAAGCCTGCTCCTGGGTTTCCAACCAGATACGGTGGACGCAAGCGCATTCTTATTGACAAGCGGTCAAGAGAGGCTACAGTTTCTTGCTGGGTCTAGTTTACCTCGGGTCATGGGGACAAAGTATGCAGAGATCGTCCAGACCTGCTTGACCTGCCTGGAGCCCGGAAATGGAGACTTCGGTGACCCTCAAGAATTTCAAGACGAGGATGGTGTTCGTGTTGGTGTTCGATATATAGAGAAGGTAAAAATCACCTACTGCATGATGTGAGCGTTTGCTAAGCTCGTTTAGATTCTTCTTCGTCTTAACACACTTGTGGTTTAAGTGCAGGAACATAAGTAGCACATTGTTCCAAACATAATATAGCCTTCATCGTATGCTATCACTTGTCTTGCATAAATATCATAATATTTTCCCTGCAATAAGAATGAGAAGAGCTGATAAGGCTGCATCAAGCGTAAATATGACAATAAAAACGACAATCCCGCGACGGCTTAGTATTTCTTTTGAACACATTAGTCTCGAACGCGAACGAAACTGACAGGCGTGTATTCCCTTAACCGTAACAACGCAATCTTCGGGTGAATGCTGTATGGATAGGGAGGCCGTATGCCCCAATCGTGAACAGTAGGACTAGCTGTGAAGTATATCAGCCTTTGTGTCATAGTTCTGCTAAGGAAATCGTACTCATGCGGTTTTAAGACAATATCCCTCGTGTCGTCTTTGCCACCACCAAGAATAGATACGCTGGAATCATCCTCGGGGCGACTCAACAAGGTATTCATTGCGGATGGCGCTAAAGTTTCGTTTGTCATTGGCCGCTCTGCGAGGGTGGTGACGTGCTACAGGTTGGTTGGGGATTGTCATATCTACGGCATCATGTATTCTCCGCCGTCCACGCCGCCTGACAAGGGGGAGGACATTTTTCCTCATTGAGCAATTCACCTCATTTTCACTAATACATGTATGAGAGGCTATTGGGTCAGGGAAAGACGTAGACCGTGGTGGGTTAGACCCTGAGAACATAGAAAGGCTGTAGACCAAGCATACATGAATTAGATATTGGAGTTAAGTCGACGAGTCTTCGCCACGAACGCATCCTACAAGCTCTTTGCTCCTTATTTCAGACAACATCTCGGTTTACAGGTAGCCTGAGGGCATCAAATTATCTGAGAAACGACTCCAACAAGACCAAAGACCACCAAGGCTACAGCTCCAGCGCCTCCCATGCGAGGAGCATCATTAGTGACTGTCGCAATGTTGGTCTCGTTCTCACTAGTAAACCAATTGGCAGAAACAAGATCCAGCTTTCCCTCATCAGCAAAAGTTCCAATGTCGAACTTGACCCGATCAGTGACTTCGGTGCCATTAAACTCCGTGAAGCTGGGCGGAACATGGAACGTGCTGTTTTGGGTGCCGAAGAGGAGGGCGACATAGCGATGGGGCCCGGTGCCTGGAGGGGGAGCAGGACCAAAGTAGGGGGCAAAGTCGGACATGTTGAGAGGAGGGCCTCCTGGGAGGGTCGTTACGCCTGAAGGGATGAACTTGGCCCAGTGCAGGAATGGAGCGTAGGCGTTGCTGTCGGTGCCGTTGGGGGCATCGAGATCGACTAGGATAATGACGTGGGATGCGTTGTTGGACGCAAAGCTGAGGGTGGGAGACATAGCGGCATCTATATATAGAGTATTAGTGAGGCCGCTTAGGGGTATACGGCTTAGAGATCCTACCGCTGATGGGCACCAAGTCGCCCTTTGAGGCGTTGATGTTGCCGTACTTGACTCCAAGGGCATTCTTGGTGGAGGGTGAAAAGCCGGGAGGGGTCTGAGCTAGAGCTCCATTGGCGGCGAGGAGAAGGACTGAGAGAGTTTTGAAGTTCATTTCGGCGAAAAGATGGCAGTTAACGACTTAGGATGATTTTGGAGTGTTCCGGACTGTGGTAGAGTGGATGATGTTGGTTTGCTTATTGACTGCAAGGCAAGACATGCAGATACTTATACCTTTCTATCACCCATATTAAGGGGAGAACTCGGAGATATCAAACCCCTAGATCCGGTCTGATCAATAATCACTCCCCATATAAAAAATTCGAACCTACGGTAATTCTCGCTCGCATTCGCAAGACGCATCATTACCCTAGTCAAATGGTGATGGCTTCAAACCGCGCTAGCGAAACCTACCAAGTTGGGATTAGCGTCAAGGCGGTGCTGACAGGGGTTACCACGACCAAGTAAGCTGCGCTTGAACCAAACAACACTCGAACTCATCAAACCTCCAATTTCCAGTCGAAATGCCTCGTCGAAGTCGTGGCTGTGCTGCCTGTAGACGTCGCCGTATCGGATGCGATGGCGAACTTCCAGTCTGTCGACAATGCCGCATCACAAATCGGCAATGCTCAGGTCCGTTGCAGGGCGCCTTGGTCATTGACCAGACGGAACGCATCATATCCAAGAACCGACCAAAGACAGAGGTGATACACCAGCCTTCTAACCAGTCCATGTTTGCCCACGCCTTCATCAACGAGTTTATATCTTTCATCACGGCGAGAAACGAACAAGCCCGTCGTCAGTCGTGGCTTACGGAGCTGCAGAGCGGATCCATGGCTGAACAAGGGCCTGCTCTTGAACTATCGATGCAGGCGACGGCTTTGGCTTATTGCGGGACTGTTTCAGGCAATCCAGCTGCTGTTAGGGAGGCTTGTAACATTTACGGCAGAGCTCTGACGAAACACTCAAGATCTCTCACTCATGACTTGAGTTCACCCAAAGCGGCATCTCTCGGGACTTGTGTGATGCTCTCTTTTTTCGAAGCTATTTGCTCTACAAACCCTGTTGCATACGGTACGCATCTTCAGGCGGCGAAGAAGATGCTCGCCCTTATGCCGTGTGTGGCTGGCCATAAAGACGAGCTGGTCATCTGGCAACTAGGCCAACACGTACAATCTCAGTCGGTATGTAACTTTCCCACCTTCACGCACAATTAACTAACCATTCACTTATAGTTGTTCGTCATGCTTGCAACACCAGATCAATATTTGCAACATGCACCAGAACCAGCCCGTTGGGAAAAGATGACTGAGACAGAGGAACAACCCGCGACCGGCCAGCAGGGCGTTGATCGTCTGATGCATGACCTCTTCTATCTCACGGACGTCCTTGTCCGGCGATCATACACCACACACACCAACTTCCACTTGAATGAAGATATAATTCCTGAGATCGACCAATTATGGCTCGAGTTTAAGGACCAAGCAACGCAACTAGGAGAGCTTATCCAGTGGCCAGTCCCTCCTGGAGCGCAATACCATGATCCCTTCATTGCCATGGTCGTCGCCTACTTTGGAGCTTCTTGGGTCTTGCTAAGTATCATCGAACCTCACATATACAATCATCAGTTAGAAGATTCGTGCCACGCCATCCTCGAATCATCTCGATTCCTCGGCGGCAAAAACCTAGGCTGTGCGCATCTACGCATGTTCTTCCCTTTAACTCTTGTGGCTATGTATGGCCCCTGTAGTGATCACAGGGAAGCAGCGGATAGACTCCTAGGTCAGAGGATTCAGAAGACAGCTTTCAAAGGCATGGGGTCGGTGGCGATTGGCCGGGTTCAGTCAAGCAGAGTATTATACCATGAATAGTCACATCGAAGTAATAGCACACCCTCAGTGAGCACCCAATGAGATTAAATCCACTTTTTGGTTGTCTTTTTGATTAGCTGTTGATTATTCCATACGAAAACTGTTCTAAGCTCAACCAAAGTCGAGTCCCATTGCTCAGTCCTTCTTCAGGTCCGAATCCTTCTTCATAACGCCAGCCTTTTTGCAGCTGTGCCATCAGGTTCGCTGGGCCGGGCTTTCCTGACTTGACCACAAAGTTTCCACTGATCTCCTCGACCTGGAAAAAGATATCCTTGTAGATCTTGTCAAGCTCCTGCTTGACCTTGACCTTGTCGTCGATATACTCCATGGGGAGCGTGTAGAAGTAGGAAAGGATACCGTCCGAGGGTGGTTCAGGCATTTTGATGTTGTTTGGAAAAGAATGTAGTTGGTGTAGATGATACTGTGAGTGTATAGTTGGTCGCGTGATTTGTCTGCTGTTTAGGCTTGAGGAAAAGAAAGGACGGTATGGGAGAGCACATGACAGGTTTTATGGACAAGCCTTGCTCTCATAGCACATGATTCAGTTTGTGATCTAAGATCAACTGCGCCAAAGAAGGGAGTGTGAATCCATTACTGCCGCATAGTCTCCTCAGTGAAGAGTGACCCTCTTCCGAGCTCTGCCCACTATATCGAGGGTGAACAACAAGAAAATCTCTTGATCACATCATCAGAACCACCCAAACAAACCAGCAACGAAACCCCCAATAACTGGCCCAAAACTCCAGTGATTCCACTCTCCACCACCCGTCACAGATTTACTGACCAGCCCGTCAGTGATAACCATAGACAGCGCACCGAGCAAGCCCAGCCCAACGAATCTCTTATTCCCAGTCAACCAGATCAGCGTAAGGGCGAAGCTGACGACGACGTTGCGGATACCGTAGATGCGCATGAGGCCAAAGACGAGCTTGCGTGACTCGGGGTCTGTGGGAACTGGGAACTCGACGGATTTGAGGGAAGCTTCTGGTCGGAGGAGAGAGTTTAGGCCGAAGAAGGAGGGGAGGAGCCCGATGACGAGGGCGCCTCGGTAAATGAAGGTGTTGCGTGTGAGAGACATGACGAAGATTTTGATGAGCTGGAGATGGTAAGCAGGTGAGATGATGGTAGAAGTCGGGGTTAGAGACGCGTTTTATGGCTGACATCAAGCTACTTGAAGGGGTCTTAAGTCCCGCCTATCTCCGTGCTTGGCCCCCCGCATCATAAGCAAGAGATTGACCAATCGCGCCGCTTGGAAGCTGGAGTGAGATTTTAAGTCGAGATGATCCCTACCCTTCATTGCTGGGGTCTTTGGCACGGGCATGCACGAGAGCCATGTGATTGAGCGAGGGTTGAGTAAACCGCATCTCCACGAGATACTATGAGGAATATGGTGAAATATCTTAGGTTAAGCAAGCCTTTACATTGAGCATGACCGTATTTTGATCACCATGGATCATGTACTTGTCGAGCGTGGCATACTTGGTCAATTTCGTACATGGACGCAGACCATGACCACGGGTCCACGATACGAAGAAAGCGTGTGTATTCAGAGAGGCCCATAACCAAATGCCGAACTAATTAAAGGGTACCAACACCGAGATTCCAGCTATAAAGGCACAATGTAGGCGTGGCTTCCCTCTTAAAGATGCGGATCTCACGTCAGACTATTACCAAGGGTATTAGTTCAGCCAATGTCCAAAAACAGGGTATATGTTGCGATTGGCATGGATCATGTTCGGCTGAACCGACACCGAAAGCATATATGGCTAATATGTTTCCATGCCAGCATTGAGTTGTTTAAGAGAAGCCAGAGGTCATAACTCTGCGATATGTGAGGCTTGAAGTTTGAAATAGCTCTTCACACTCTTCTGTAGGGTAGAGGCACCTTTACAGGATGATTCGGATCTAAATCTTGTCTGGTACTTGAAACTCTTACATATTTCTCTAGTAGGACGATTTTGTCGGCAATCGAAAATTTAATCCAGTTACTTAAACTCTTGTGCCTATATCTGTCATCCTCTACGTTCTCGGAGACGCAGCAAATGTCAAAAAGGTCACTCCCGCCAGTTCGATTGAGCATGGCATGGACGCCTTAGCAGCAAAAAGAACTAACGCGGCTTATGGCTCCCTGACCGTTGGGGAGTTGCGCGACCTTTGAGGGTTTTCTGGCAGAAGCTGAGTGCCGCCATTGAGGGGTTCGAACTTGCTGCTTGCGGCTTACGGCTCGCCGCACGTTCGGGCAGCTGCGCAATATCTTAACCACTAGGTTAATGCTGGTTTATAACCTGTTGTAAAAAGGATGTTTGTACATCGCAAATTGAGGTGTATCTAACTGCAGATGCTTCAAGGAGCAGGATTCCTCTAACTGTATGCCGCTGAAGAAGCAACATGGCTATTGGCCTGCGAAGCGAGCGACCAGAACAAAGAACCATTAACCGATATCACATTTGACAGAATCAATAGTTCGAGATCGGGCCAAAACTCAACTCTAATCCCTACAGGAACCTACCAGTCACATTTCTGCAGGGTAGGCGTCCAACATTCCAGCACTACCCACACAGAAGGAACTGAGACACACAAGCCCAGACACCCTTGCCAAGAGAACAATGGCCTTTTCACTCTATCCCTTCGAGTCTAGGCTAGCCTGGATTAGATCCAGTTCGTGGCAGGATCGCGGTCTCATGCCGCACGTGAACGGAAGTTGAGCGCGTGTTTCATACGGGTGAGGCCGGTTTGGAACAGTTGTAGGCGAGGGGGAGTGGCTGGAGGTTAAATGGTGGCGTCGGCGCCCCTGCGTCGGAAGTCGATATTCAGGTGTAGCTGCATGCCTGTCAGGTACTGGAGCCGCTGGCAGCTCTTGGACTTCTCTTGGCAAAGAGTGGCTTCCTGGTTTTGGGAACTGAGGGCGGAATGGGGGGCATTGTACTGAAACTCGGATCGCAATGAAGGCGGAATAATTGACGTCTTTGTCAATCTTAGGGGTATTCAGTGCTTTAGCACCGCTCAATCTCCTAACAAGGATGATTTTGGTTATGATCACTGCCATATCGTTTAACAGGATCGAAATCTGACTGGGCTTAATAGATGTGACGACTTGAATCCGCATACCAAGGGAACAGAAGGCGGCTTACTTCCCGTCGCCCGCAAACGCTATCTGGGGTTCCCCAAGATGTGTCTAAAGTTCAAGCTGTTTCCGCGGTGGAGGCCTAGAGAAAACCCGGCCCTGAGCTGACACTTGTTAGCAGATGGCCACTAGGATAACAGAGTGTCAAGACTCGTTCTTCTGTCCACCAGGTCACTTATGGTGGCTGAACTTGAACATGAGGGATTAAAGTAGGGAGCCCGTCGAGCTTGATAATGTGACTGATCAAGTGAGCTCACTTCGAAACTCGGTTGCGCCACGAGATTGAGACATTTTGGCTACAAACGTGCTGTTGCCGGTATTGAAGTGGCTGGCCAGCTTGGAACATGCCAACCGGAAACTGGCAAGAACAAGGCGTTGTAGCGAGCGTTAAGAGGCACTTTAATTAATCTTATCTTGATGGTTAAATGGGTGGCTTGAGCACAGTGATTCGCTATGGACGGCCAGTTGCCGAGTGGAACAAGCAGCCATCAAGGCTGGAGAAATGAGGCAAGTTTAACCAGCGACAAACTGTATCCTGGCCTGTCTGTGGGTGTATCTCGATTCTCTTCCGGACTGAAATTATGTACGAGCCTCGTATGAAACATCTCTGCAATATTGGTCCCATCCATCAAATACTCGCCGTTTCGGGACTCATCGGATATGTATGTGTCTGCCACACAGAAAATTAAGCCACAGTTAAACAGTCGAAAGCGGCAAAAAACTTTGCATCGTTCGATTTTCCCCCTCTTCTTTCGCCGGATAATGGAATCCATTGTGTCTCATAGACCCGACGTTGTAGAACGTGGTGGCGTTGGTCTGGACCGTCCCGCGTTTCTCCAAACCCATTCCACCTCATCTTGGCGGTTACAGACCATGGAGTATATATGTCGTCTTGAGATGCTGTAAAAAATGCTTCAAGGATCAATCTGGTTCCAACCGACAACAGCTTTCATTACTTCTAAGCCCTAGTTTGGCATTCTGTGCTTCGCAGCACTTCATTTTTCTCTTCATTCCCTTCCTTACAACCCAATTTTTCATTATTAACCGACCTCTCACAATGACTTTCTTCAAGTCTTCTTCTCTCCTTGCTCTCGCATACTCTGCCGCCAAAGTTGCGGCCCACGGACATGTCGACTGGCTCATTACCAAGGGCGTCGCCTTTAGAGGTTATGATGCGCCTGCCATGTCTTGGAACCCTAACCAGCCCCCGGTAGTGGGTTGGATCAACGGCGCCACTGATAACGGCTACGTTGAACCTAATAGCTTCAGCGATCCTGACATCATCTGCCATAAGGCTGCCAGACCCGCCAAGGGCCATGTGACGGTCGAGGCTGGTGACAAGGTCGTCCTTCAGTGGAATACCTGGCCCGAGGTTCGTCTCAATTTCTGCCAAGTTTACCTGGTTCCTTGAGGTATGAAGCTAACCTATTCACACAGAGCCACAAGGGCCCTGTCATTGATTACCTCGCTAAATGCCCTGGCGACTGCGAGACTGTTGACAAGAACTCGCTCGAGTTCTTCAAAATCGGCGAAAGCGGTCTTATCGACATGGCCATGCAGAGCGGCCGATGGGCTGCTGATGTTCTCGTCGCCAACAGTTTCTCCTGGACTCTTCAGATCCCCGCCCAGCTGGAACCCGGCAACTACGTCCTCCGCCACGAAATCATTGCCCTTCACGGAGCAGGCCAGCCCAATGGTGCCCAGAACTATCCTCAGTGTTTCAACTTGAAGGTCACCGGTGGCGGTTCTCTCGCTCCTTCGGGTGTCAAGGGAACTCAGCTTTACAAGTCCAACGACCCTGGTATTCTGTTCAACCTCTACACCAGCTCTCTTTCTTACAAGATTCCCGGCCCTACTCTGGTTCCTGGTCTTCCCTCTACTGTTAGCCAGCTGGCTCCTCAGGCTACTGCCACTTCTAGCGCCACTACCCCTGGACAGACTCAGGGTCCCTCTTCTACTTCGACTACCAGGTCCAGCTCATCTACCAGCATCACCATTAGTGGAGACACCACTCTCAGAACCGTCACTGCCACTACTACCACTTCTTCCTCTTCCTCTTCTAGCAGCTCCAAGGCTTCCCCGTCGCCCACTGATGACGACATCATCTGCGGACCCGCTACCGGAGGTCTTCCCAAGTACAGCCAGTGCGGTGGCAAGGATTACACCGGACCTACTGTTTGTCAATGGGGTTCGACTTGCAAGGTTATCAACCCCTACTATTCTCAGTGCCTCTAGTTTGTAAGGCGTACTCATAATCTCTGCACTGGATTGCAGTGGACTTGTGCACTTGATTTCCTTTGTTGCGATGGTTCCAGGACCACAGTCTCATAATTTATTATAGGGAGTGGTCTTGGAGAAGGATAATCTGCTAGACGCAAATCGATAATACTCTGTTTTGTTTCAAGCCTCATTATATGCTGTGCCGTAAGACACTCTAACTGAGAATGAAATATGACAGGACGTGAATTTATATATACACGGCAAGGCAATGAAGAACCTTGACTTGCTTGACTGACGACTATTCTATGTACATACTGGGATCCATGTCGTTTTCCAAAGTCCTTCAAACTCCACACTGTCTATCTTTCAACCCTATGTATGACGAAAGACCACCAATTCTTTAGAAAGGTCGGTGGAATTTACTCGTAACCGGGGTACTTGCCGTCAAAGCTAATGAGGCACTGAGCATCATCACCCTTCTGACCAGTAGCACGACGAATGATACCAGTAACAGCTCCAAGGCTACAGCTGGTGCCGGCCTTGAACTTCCACTCAGCAACACGAGGATCGTTGATGTCGCCGCGGCACTCCTCAGAGTGACGCCAGGAACAGCCGACAGTGATGCCTGCCTCGTTCTTGATCTTGTTGCAGACGTCTTCAGTGTTGTCCATAGTTCGAATACGAGCCTCGTAGGTCCACTCGCCGATGAAAGTAGAGTATTGCTTGCAGGCGGTGGTGTCCATGTTGGCGGGGATTTGGCCGCGGCGGTGGAGGTTGTCTACCTTGATGTCGGTAGCCTCGACGGGGACAGCGGCAGCCAGAGTGCTTGAGCCGGCAAGGCAAGCAAGAGAGTAGGCAACGTTGAAACGCATCTTGAATGAGGTGGAAATTTGAGAGTGAGAAAAGTGGTAGTTGTAAAGTGTTGTTGTGTTTGAGAAGGTATAGCTGAAGTTGTTCTTGATGAGGATGAGAAACTTAATGGGTTTGAACACAGGTCCCTTTATATACTTCTGAAGTCTATAGGTCATGCCATTCTCGAGGAGAGTTGAACATCCAAGTACTGGTCCTGAACCAGCCCTGCCAATAATTGACCCTACCGCCAAACTCCACCCTCACAGAATTCAGCTGCCTGAAAGGATCGATATGGCCAAGTCTCACGGGCCAATAAGACCAACATGAAACACAAGCGTGCCCTCTTTCCGGGTCTCGGTGTCGCCTTGGGTCAGCTGGAGGATCGGGTGAAGGATTCAGAGGAACCCTTTAGCGTCAGAGTTCCAACCTGTGCTTTAACAAGGTGGCACTATTAATTTTTAAATATCCAAGCGTATTAGTACTAGAGATCTATTGGTCAATGTGCGAACTTGATCATGGCGCCTCGTGAGAATCGCCGGCGATGGGCGAAAGGATTGACCTTAGCAAAGGGACTGCACCGTGATAGGCTGCTAAACCTACGATAAGGATTTACCTTGCATATCGCCAAGTCTTCTATCGCGACCTTCCAGAAAGAGTTGATTTGATCCTTTTGGATTATCAATGGTTCCTTCGGGCAGTAGGCCAAGAGGATCTGCGGTCACTTGTTCAAGGAAACATTGAACATCGTATCACGCTGGCTTCGCTGTTCTGCATCAATGGCGTAGGAATGGATAATACGGGGCCTAGCTGTGGGAACTTAGACAAAAACGAGGCAGGATTAACCCGACAAGGTCGAGATCCCAAAGAAGATCCTTCATCAGTGACTTGGCCTGGTCCCCTTAGCCTCTTTCAACGAGCAGCTTTAGTGCGGTAAGGAACCTTCTAACCTATTTGCTTTCTCGTATCAAGAAAGGGCTCGAAAACCGCAAGGCATGATGTTCCGGTTGCGGTTTTGGGTAGGTGTTCAAGGCCCTAGAAGGCGGCACGCATGACACGCATCTTGGAAAGTTGATAAAAGATAGTTGGAGGGGGCAGTATGATAAGAGAGTGACATGCGTCGATCATTAGATTGAAGCAACTAGGGGTTTAAACAATTGTAGACTGTCAGATTCTCTTATCTCCTATTCGCATTTCGGGAGCCCTCCCGAGGTTCATTTAGTCGCCCCAACAGGCTCGTCTCCGCTCCATACCTACATTGGTGATCAACGCTTTTCTATCACCGGTCAGAACTCGATTGCAAAGTCGAGGCCTGGAGGACTTTATATATCTCATTGATAGAAATTAGGTGTCTTCTCACTGCTTTCACTTCACTCACCGCGGAGCCGCATCCGAACTTGTCGTCAGGCCATGCTCCAACCAGTTATCACGCTCCCAGAGACGGAGGACAAAGGCCGTTATCACTTTTGTGAATCAACAAATCAGAAAAACACTTCTAAGTAGAAAAAGCGAGAGTGGCTAGTCCCCACGCACCAGTTGACATGCCGTTTTAAGCAATGATACCCCGTCTGCTGCTGTCAATGATCGTTCCAGACTACGGCTTCAGATCCCGAACTTGCATTTTACTGATCTTATCGGTTACCATAACCGGGCCCAATAATGGTGACTAAAGGCGGGGTAGAGGCTCTGACAGGAACCGAGGGCATCACATGAGCCTGTTTAAGCGACCACAGGAGAGAGATGTGATGCAGCAGCCAGCTGGGGATATAAACCTGACCCGGTCACTAAGAAAGTCAAACGATACGGGCACACCAAGCAGACAGTATACCTAACGACTTCGCTCATTGTTCATTGAACCGCTGAAATGGCAAGAATCACCATCGTCGGGTCTGGGTAAGGTCTTGGCTTTGCCTTTAACAGATTTTTAGCTAACCATCTATTATCAGCATCATCGGCCTTGCCATAGCAGCGCAGTTATCTCGGCTGCACGAGATCACAGTCATTGCTAGAGACCTTCCCGGAGATGAACCCTGTATCAAATGGGCCAGTCCCTGGGCGGGAGCCAACTTTGTCGCAGGCGGTTGCTCCTCGGCCCGTGAGAGAAGGATGCAGATGGATGCCTTTACTGAGTTGTGGCGGTTGGCTATCAGACACCCTGAGTCTAGCGTCAAGAGGCTTCCGATGGAGGAGTTTTATGACAACGAGAGGAGCGATGATGATCTCTGGTTCAAGGACTTTATGCCGGGTGTATGGAAGGCCTCTCGACAAATGGTTGAAGATGCTGATTCACGTAATAGTTTCGCTTCCTCCCCAAGGATCGGCTACCAGAAGGAGTCAGGGGTGGAATAACCTGTGAGTCTTCTCTTCTATCATGGAATGTAACTAACATACGACAGACATGACTATTGTACTCAACCCGCACATCTTCATGCCCTGGCTGAAGCGAAACCTCGAGAGTTCTGGTGTCAGATTCAGGCGCATGGACCTCGATTCCTTGTCTGACGCCCATCACCTCGGCCACGACATTCTTATTAACGCTACCGGGGAAGGCCCAAAGTATCTAAGCGACATTAAGGATCAGAACATGGAGCTCCTGCGCGGGCAGACCATGATCATCAAGAGCGACTACAAAAAGTCTTTCATGCGAGATGACGGCAAAACCTATACCTACGTTATTCCTCGCCTAGATGGAACAGTTATTCTTGGAGGAATCAGAGACCCAGATGTTGAGTACGCGAAGCACTCAGCTCTTGAAAACCAGGCACTAATAACAATAGGAACACTGAGGTTGATATGGAGATTGACAAAGATGTAAGTGAACGGGCTTTTCAGAACCGTTATAAATGTTAACAATGGCCAGATTGTAACACGAGTCAATCGAAGCCTTCCAGAACACTTCTCGGCTGACGTATCCGACTACGAAATCGTGGGGCACAACGTAGGCATACGACCGTACAGATCTGCTGGTATGCGGATCGAAAAAGGAGACGAAAGATGGCCAAAAACATTGTTCATGCCTATGGTAAGTGGAACCAACCCGAGTACAAAAAAACACGGGACTGACGAGATACAGGCCTTACTGGAGGTGGCTTTATCTACAGCTTTGGGGTCGCACGAGAGGTTGTGAGACTGGTGGACGAGTTTCTGTTTCCTGATGGAAAAGCGAAGATTTGATGTTCAAAGGTTTTAGACTCGTTTTGGGAGGGTCTGGTGGTCAGCGTGTGCGGCTATGGCTTATTAGGCAGTCAGGGGATGTGATGTGAGAAGTTTAAAGAGTTGGCAGTAACACTTTATTTGTGAAGATGAATGAGGAAAAATGCCTAGCCCCCTTTCCCTAGGTTTTCATAATCAACACCTCCATCCGTGTACAATTCCATAGCTATTCGATCAAACAGGCGCTCTTAAAAAACATAGCCTCTAACTATCCATCCCAAACCCCTAGATTGACTAACAAAAGATACCAAATCAACTAATTCAAATTGCGCAAGACAGCCGGTCCTCTTGACGCCAACGTCTCAGACTACCGGGTCCATGCAATTATACCCTCCGTATTTCTGAGCTCTGAAGACGTAACCATCTTTCCCCACCGTGATAGCCTCCAACTGATATGCGACAGGTATCAGCCCCGGGTATGTCGTTGACGTTTCTTTGCCCGCACTGAATTGACCGCCAAGGACCACGCCTGGGATAGACGCAGATAAGCTGGAAATGGTAGCATGCGTAAAGCCTTCTGCATTTGTAACGCCAGTCACCATGAAAACTCTGTTGGCGGGACCTCGCATGGATTCAAGGTAAGCTTTAACCCCTGGCTTCTCCATGCTGTCCTCAATGTAATCTGTGCTCGGTGTAAACTTGACTGTTTCCATGATATCCGCTGTCACTCTCATTGATTCTTCTGTCGTAACTTCGTGAAAAGCGGGAATGCAATTTAAAAATTGCTTCGTTCCTCGAGAGATGTTGGTGGTTGTCCGTTTAACATTTTCGATGCGATTGCTTATGACTGGTTCCGTTGTCACAGGATCGTCGAGAGGGCTGAAAGGATCTTCTGGGTCTTTAACAATGCTGCCGAGCTTTATCGTTCTGGGGCCGCGGTCAGATGGTTTGAGTAAGGTGTAGTAGCCCTGTCGGTCAGGTGGTTGGGTGAACTTGTATAGTCGAAATGGCCACATGATTCCAGGCACCTTTCCTGAGGTCCAGTCACGGATGAAGAGCATCACGAATAGCCAGGCTGCCCGTAAAGCCGTGGCAGCGGCGACGACGAGGGCAATGATCTGGCCGACAGAGTTGATGGCTGACGATGGCTGCAGATCCGAATTTTGAATAGCCATCTCAGCTGCACTCAGGGAAGTGAGCGCGAGAACGCCGTGTATGGCGTACATGAAAGATGTAGTAGCAGGGTATTCGCTGTAAGAGGCTGGGAGTCCATCGATACTGTCGTTGGGATATGTGACCTTGACCAACACGCCCCCCTTCTGTTGGATCTCGGTTCCCTCGTCTCCACATTTCGGCTCGGCTTCGTGAAACTCCTGAGTGTTGTATAGAGAGTGAAACGTAGTCTGGGCGAATAACAAGCATCGAAAAACTGCAGTAAACCCAGAATAGAGCCTGTTCTTTTTGGGGTGGTTGACAGTTAGTGAGCCATGCCCACCAGAATACCGTTAAGCAGGGACAGTCCTTGGTGGAGAACGAGCCCTGAAATAGTTGTCTGACGATGAAGATAAGGGTAACGAGTCCGAAGAGTTGGATCAAGGACATGACTCGAACTTGCCACCGGGCGGCCAGGGCTTCTTTCGCTGCAAGAGGGATTGATAAGGCCATGTTCTGAGCATCAAGAATCATGGCACCGACCGCAGCATCAGCCAATGTTAGCGTGCCCTGATTCACCTGAACAAGCATAGCGATAGCCAAGGATATGTGCGTCAAGACGAGTCCAGCGCCCATCTCCTTGGCGCCAGTAGCACTGGGGTGAAAGGTTCCTAGCAAGGAGATGGCAATGAGCACACAGACTTGCACCCACGCCGCAATGCGAACGCCACCACCTGCGACGTCAGCATCTACACCGACACCGCATTCTCCATGCAACGGTTCGCCAGTCGGTTCGACACCTGCAAACACGACAGGCACGAGGATTACTCCAAGGAAAGCAACGCCAAGAGGAGCGAGCCATTGCCGCAGCGGCATATACCACCCTCGCGTTCTAATGCTTGGAATGAAAACAAAGGTCTCGAGGATGAAGACGCCGAGCTGGAGTATCAAGAACACGGCTAATATGCCGGTCCTAGACTCTACCCCCGATATCATGACGTTGGTGATGTCCTTGATGGCGCGATTCACCTGGTCGAATGAGTATTTGTGGAGAGGCCAAGACAGAGTAAGGCTTACAGGGTTTCAAGTAGGCACAAGCTGGTCGACTACCAGATGGCTAGTAGTACTCGAGGAAAGTTGCTGGACATGCACGCTGCGAGTTTCAGTCGCTTCGAGAGCTTATCCGACGGCTACCTAAAGCTTATTCCGCGGGTGCGATAGTCAAAATCTACAGCAAAATGGAAAGGCGGTGGCTGGATCACGAGAGCTGATTCCTGCAGCAGGCTGAGCAAAGCTGAAGAGCGCGTCGAGATATCATTGGATCGAAGGACCCCTGTCGTGTTGGCACATTGAGACTATTGGTCTTTGCCAGTTGGCCATGCATATAGATGGAGTCGCCACAGAATGCAGTTTTTGACAGGGTCTGACTTTTCAGCCAAAAGAAATTCTACAGGGCATCAAGATCGTGCGATATGTTGATGTTACCGCGAGGTAAGGAGGCTAAGAAGAATAGGTTTGTCTATGATTCTTTCGAAATCAAGGTTTGATACATCACAGGCTAACTTTTTCGCCAAAAATAGAAACTTTTCCAATTGTAGAAAAAGAAGGTACCTTGAGTCCTAGTTAAAAGAATAGGGAATGAGAACCCCATGTCTATGCCTCAACCCACTCCGCGCAACAACATTCTAAGTTAGGTATCTCGTTGATAATATAAACCAAAAGCCATCACTCTAGTCTTAAACTGTTATATTGTAAGACTTCGAACTAACATAAACAATCCCCAGGTTAGAAGACTTAAATACCCATTGAAAGGTTTTACCTTTTATCTTGCAGATAGGGATAAGTCTTCGGCCGCAGGCAGCAAGAAGGCTACAAAAGGCCACTATATTAGCATTGGGATATAATACTATGCTATATTAGAAATGTGTTCTTTGTTATAGTTGAAGTCGGGATAACTGAGCCAGAATATCATCATAAACAATCCCAGACATATTATTGTTATTTCCTTGGCCGATGAAGGATTTTATATCAACATACTACACAGGGCTCATCAGCTCGCAAAAACCCTATCGTTCAAGTTGAACGGTTGATTTTATAAGTAATTGGCGGGCAGGTGACGATGGATAGCTAGTCATGTCGTAACAACCCGCCTGAAAGAGAAACCGCGCAGTATTGTCTCGAAGCCAGGTTGCCTAAGAGAGGGTTTCTGGGCAAAGTGATGCTATGCATGAGTACCGAATCCGATGTAGCTTGACAATAAGTCACCTGGATTGACAACTAGTAGATCTGTATGTAGTTCTCATGTGTGCCACGGTTTAATGAGTTAACTAATTCATCATTTATCGCGTCGGGTTACACAATTAAAACGCCGTCCAGTTGATTCCCATAATCGACGTGTTAAGACATACAGAACTTATCATAACTTGATTTGTTCTGTAGTCATACCTCTTTCTCTCGAATCGAAACTACGCAGCATCGACTTCTGGGCTTAGGATGCAAAGGTTCCAAATATCGTATCACACAAGCCAGCTACTTGCGCTCAAGTAGGACAATTACTATCACCACTGCAATGGGCAAATGAAGTGCATTCGTGATATTCATCAACCATAGTCAGGTTGCAACATTCTTATTGATCTCATATACTCGAGCCGCATCCAGCCAGCATCGAGCACTCTATGTTAAGTCTATAACTTTTCCCAATTTCAAACGCCATCGTTAACATGTTGATCCTCGCGCGGGCCTGCCACGCATCCACGGGTATTCTTAACTCATAATCAAACTTAAGCAACAGCAGTGCCATTCTCGACACTCTCCTCAGGCCAGACGTCATAGCCGAAAGTATCCTTCATGTTGACGAAGCGATTGTGTCGACCCTTGGCAACACCCTCGACAGCCTCAAAGTCGGCGTCAGAGAGAGTAGGAACCTGGAAGTTGCTCTCAATACGAGAAGGGGTCGAGCTCTTGGGAAGCACAGAGTAGCCTCGGCGGAGACCCCAGGCGAGAAGCACCTGAGCGAGAGTATGTCCGCTGCGGTCGGCAACTTCGTTGAGGGTCTTGTTGGTGCGGACCTTTTTCGCCTGTGGTGGGGACTTGGTCCTGAGAGCCGAGAGGCGAGTAGGCCTGGGGCAGGATGCCATTGTCTTGGCAGAACTTGACAAGTTCAGTGTTGGGAAGGAAGGGGTGAATCTCAATCTGGTTGACGGCAGGCTTGACCTTGACGAAACCCAGCAGCTTCTTCAGACCGGGGATGGTCCAGTTGGAGACGCCAATGGCGCGTGTCTTTCCGCTGGCCAGCAGCTCCTCCATGGCGCGCCATGTAGGCTCGGGGTTCTCTGTGAGGTCCTTCTTGATGATATACTTGCCGTCAGGACCAATCTTGGGCTTGTTGTCGGCGTCCTTCTCAGCGGCGATGGGCCAGTGGACGAGGAACAGGTCGACATAGTCGAGGCCGAAGTTGGATAGCGAGTTCTGCAGCGACCACTTCACATCCTCGGGCTCGTGAAGGTGGTTCCAGACCTTGGTGGTGATGAAGAGATCCTCTCGCTTGACAGAGGGATTCTCACTAAGGAAATCCCGCACAGCTTGGCCGACCTCTGCCTCGTTGAGGTAGAACCAGGCGCAGTCGAGGTGCCTGTATCCGCACTTGAGAGCGCAGGTGACAGCCTTGTAGGTCTCACCCTTGGCGCCCTCATTGGCAAAGGTGCCGAATCCCAAACCTGGGATCTTGACACCGTTGTTGAGGGTGAATGTGGTGGTGTTGGAAGTCATGGTGGATAGGTAGGTCGATATTGATGACAGGGATATGATGCGTTTGGAAGGGGAGAAGAAGAGATAACGTGAGATAACAGATATCGAAGGAACCGCTTTTAATAAATGAGAAGAAGGAGATATTTTTCGCCTCAAGGCGCTGTTGCCGAGATAAAATTCTCAGGGTCCTCTTTGTTGGCGAGGTGGCTGTATCACATCCTTCAACAAAACGTGGTGGTTTTTGACACAAAGTGGACTAGCTATGATATCATTGTGCCTACTACGAGTTTCTAGAAGCGATAAAAAAAATGAGTATTAGAAAAATTTCAAATTTTTCATACTGTAGACGCAACGAAAAACAACTCGCCCCCCCCTTCCCTTGCTTTTTGACTTTATCTAGGAGAGCTACGTGGGTTCCTCTTGAGTCATAGGTTGACCTGTGTTAACCAACCACGAGCTTCACAAAGGAAGCAATCTTATCGTCTGGTGGGGAAAGAGGTGGCGATCGTCCCAGATTGTTACCGTTTGTGATGTTTGAGGCTCATCCGCCCTACCCGTAAACTGGGTCCCACTAAGAAAACGGAGTTCCCAGGGTTCAAGTGTGCATGATGTCAGAGTGTTGTTCTTTCGGTGAGGGTGGCGGGTCGGCCAACCGAGACGGAACGTGACGGAGGAAGAAAAAAGGAGATGGATACGGTTGTAGTGAGATCCATAAGAACCACAGTGAGATCCATACGGCCACATACGGCCAACAGGTACAAAGACCGTTCGTTCCATACGGACAACCATGCTAGATCCATACCGTATCAGCCGCGGCTCCGCACCGCCCACTTGGGACGGCCACTTCTCGGGACTACCGCCTGATGCGGCTGTACCGCCAAGGAACACGACAACATCTCTCACATCTGAGGCATATCTCGTCGCTATGGTGTAACCTGCTAAGAGGGTCCGAAGCGGATACAGTACCTGGGAAGCTCACGTCACTCTCCGCCCAAAAACGTTAAGCACGCACTCAACGTGTCTTCTCCTTGGAACGTTCTTTGGTCTAAAAGTTATTCTCGCTTGGAGAAAATAAAAACGTAGATAACGTGTAACTTGTAACTTGACGGTGAATGTCCGAAAGCTCCACAATATGCCGTCGGTAGCCCCGTTTCGAGATTTCTCCTGGATGACGATGTTGATGATGATGATATCAACAATGAACGAGTTTTTCACCCGACGTGGCGGATAGGGAGCCGAGATATTCTCTGCCTGATTGATAGATAAATACGCTTCCCCGAGACTGTTGGACCCTGAATTCGTCATCACTCATCAATGCCTCCATCTCCATACACTCATTCTTGATACCCTGAACTACTACCCTTTGCATTTTTAAGCCTATCTCCAATCTCTCTACCTCCACACAAAATGTCCCCATCCGCCTTTGACGAGTCGGACCTTCACGTCCCCACGAGTCCCAGCTCTCTACGAAAGATGTCTTCCATCTCCAGCGTCCAGAACGGCAACGAGAACAGCCTTGCCATTCCTGGATCTGAGGAGACGGGTCCCATCGAGGTGCCCGCCACCCGCTCTGCCATGTCCGAGGCAAGCAAGTACATGCACAACCTCAGCGTGTCTCCCTCCATGAGGGACCGCAGATCGTCCCGCAACTCTTTCGGCACAGCTCTCCCCATCCCCCGCAAGCGTCAGTCTCGTCTCTCGTCTGTGCACCATGCCGACGGCCGACCTACGCGTCCGGGCATGCCCCCGATTCAGCCTACCCGGGAGCTTCTCGTTGCTCAGGTTCAGGAAATCCAGGCTGAGAAGGTTAAGAAGGCCAAGAACATGGCTTTCGCCTTTGACATTGATGGTGTGCTTGTTCATGGCGACCGTCTTATCCCTGAGGGTCGCAAGGCTCTTGAGATCTTGAACGGAGACAATGAGCTCGGTATCAAGATCCCCCACATTTTCCTTACCAACGGATCTGGCAAGATCGAAAAGGCCCGCTGTGAGCAGCTGTCTAAGATCCTCCAGAACCCCGTCAACACCGACCAGTTCATCCAGTCCCACACACCCATGAGTGCTCTGGCTGAGTACTACAGCACTGTCCTCGTCGTCGGTGGTGAGGGTTACCGATGCCGTGAGGTTGCTGAGCAATATGGCTTCCGCAACATTGTCGTCCCCAATGACATTGTCGCTTGGGACCCTACCATTGCTCCCTACCGTGTCTTTACCGACGAGGAGCGAGCTACCTCTCGTCCTCGTGACTTTACCAAGATTTGCATTGAGGCTATCATGGTCTTCTCCGATTCTCGGGACTATGCTACCGACATGCAGATCATTATGGACGTTCTCCGCAGCAAGAACGGTCGCCTTGGCACTGTCGCCGAGGACCCCGTCGCTGAGCGCATCCCCATCTACTTCTCCCAGGGCGATCTCCTCTGCCCTACTGAGCACCCTACCCCCCGCATGTCCCAGGGAGCCTTCCGCATTGGTCTCGAGGCCATGTACAAGGCCCTCACCGGCGCCGACCTCGAGCGTGTCGTCTACGGCAAGCCCGAGCTGGCTACCTACAAGTACGCCGACGACGTACTCACCTCTTGGATGGGCGAGCTCCATGGCGAGGAGAAGCTTCCTCAAAACATCTACATGATTGGCGACAACCCTGCGTCTGACATCATCGGTGGCAACATGTACGGCTGGAACACGTGCCTGGTGAGAACCGGTGTCTTCCAGGGCGGCGACAATGACGAGAACAACCCTGCCAACTTTGGCGTCTTCCCCAACGTCCTGGAGGCTGTCAAGAAGGCGCTGCGCCAGGAGCTCGGCAGCGACTTTAAGTGCTTCTTTGATGAGACTGTGAACCCTGTTCTTCACGCCGACGCTACTGATGGCGCCGCTGTGGTTTGAGAAGGATTTAACAGATTGAACGATTTGACATTTGGCGTTGATTTTTGGATTGGGCGAAAAGTCGACAGCTTTCGACATGGGAATTTGCAATAGACCAGCGATATAGAATCTTGATATCAACAGCATCCATAGATTGACGATGTCCCGAGACTGAACGAGGTGGACGCGCCTCTTGTCAGTTTCTCGATGGAATTGCCTGGCGCAGTTCAATTGAAACAAATCCCGAAATATAGTGTCTCTCTTTGTGTCTCCTCGTGACATGACCAGCTGAAGAAAGTGGAGTGACGGAGGATTTGATCCAACGGCTTTTGTCTACTCAACGTGGAAATACAAAGCGAAAGGATTCATGCATATACTTGATTTAAAATTGTCAAGTGTCGGAAAACAGCCAAAGATCGGTAATCTCGACCGAGAGGATTTCCTATCAAGTGGAGAGAATGCAACTTTACAGCCTCGATCATCCCAACCCAAACCCCAGGATTCAAAGCCTTACAGCCTCACCAGCCTCTCCGCCCAGCCCTTTAGACAAGTAAAAGGATGCAAAATAGAATCCCTTCATCTCAAGTCTAAGGCACCAAGAGTTCATGCGCCTCACGCTAAAGCCCTACGTTGCATCCAAGGATCGGATCGTCCATGCTTTTTTTCGCATCTTGACCAATCGCTCTTGAAACGCGGCTTGGCGCGAGGAAACGCGAGGTAGCGAGCAGCGAAAAAGAGGGCGATGGGATGTAAACGCGCGGAAGCGGTGACTGAATTGATCAAGTGTAAAGGCGAGGATAAAAAATATTGAGATTATTGTGGTTGAAGATGAAGCTATAAAGAGTATTGTTTTTGGACATGTTTTTTTTATCATCATCACACCATCTCATCTCATCTCACTTCATCTGCAAGATCTCATCTCATACATCAAATCTCACCTCATACACCCAACCAACACCCCAATCACATCTTACAACCAACCAACTTACACAATGGTTCGCCTTCTTTCAACCCTCTTCATTGGAGCTCAGCTCCTCGCTCCCGTCCTGAGCCATGCTGTCCCTCACATCCAACCTCGGACAGCCAACGACAACATCACCTACCCTTATCCTGAGCTTGGCACTGATGAGCCCGCCGACTTTGCTACCAACGGCTACTTCATCAACCATCTCTGCATCAACGTCAGGAACCTCACCGCTAGTGTCGACTTTTACTCTAGCGTCTTTGGTCTCCGCAAGCTCTTTACTCTCCATGTTTCTGAGCACTTTAGCATCACCTATATGGGTCACCCCCATGGTGGAAAGAATGGAACTGGATATCAGACCGCTCTTGAGATGAACCGGGAGAAGAACAACGCCGAGGGTTTGATCGAGCTGGTCTACGTTGATGTTCCCGTCTACAACATTGATTCTGGCATCGAGACTCCCAACACCTTTGCTCACATTGGCATGGTCGTGCCTGACACCAAGGTGATGCAGGATCGTCTGGATTCTCTTCCTCACATTCCCGTCCTGAAGAAGTACGGCGACCCCATTGAGCTCGGCAGCAAGGTCGCTGGAGCCACCAGTCTTACCCCCGAGGCCCTTGCGCAGCTCTCCGCTGAGGAGAAGGAGGCGATCTCGGCGGTGCTGGGTCCCACCAACGAGCCTCTCATCTTTGTCGCTGATCCTGATGGCAACCTGATTGAGATCCAGCCCCAGGAGGGATCTGAGCTGACTGGTTAAACTGATCGGATACTGGTTTTAGAATTGAGGTTGGGTTTTTAGAGGGGCAACGCCGACGATGATGATGTAGATAACGCTATGGTTTCAGGGGCTGTATATACACGAGAGATGAATGGATTTTCAGTATGACCGTTTTAGATATTCTAACATGATCCACTTGATGGACTATCCTCCTTCTTATAATGCTCAGCTGTGACAAGAATGCTGTTGGTCGGCTTGACCCTGTTTGACCTCCTCGCCACCTCCACTACAAACCCCGGCAACCCACCTGGAACTTCCTTCTCATACCACTCTTTAGCATCCTCAAGTGACAGTGCTGCCTCGTGCATCTCCAAAACTTCCTTGCTATCCCAAATCCCTTCACGTCTGTTGAGCGACCTCAGCATGTCGAGTGCCCTCGTCCTAAGCTGATCATCGCCACCGTAGGAAATCACAAACGAGAGACCGGATATGAGATCGCCATCGAGGGAAAATGTCGGATGTCCGGGAACAGTCACCAATTGCGCCAGAGCCTCTGCAGCATCAAGAAAAGAAGTCATTGCTCCGGCGGGAGGCGGACTGGTAGGTCCCCAAGTCATGCTCATTTTCCAGAATTCCTGCGCTACCGTGAGGATGGCGAGTTGTGTTGCGTTTATCATCAGAGGTTGTTTCTCTTGGAGCGTCGACTTTGTCAGCTCGAAGCGATCGTTCCAGTGGTAAAACTTTTGATCCAGCTGTTTCCACGTTTCCTCATCATAGACATACTTTTCTGGAGAATCTGGGCTTTGATCGCATGAGCTGGAGTCCCAAGGCTCCTCGGCCATGGTCGCCACTGCCTCAACGTCTAGTTTTCGTAGTTCGTAATTTGCGTCTTCCAGGTCTCGAAATGCTGTTGCTGCAGGGGCGTCGGAGGCGTTTATGGCGCGGTAGGGAGGGTCCGTAGCAGGGAGGATGCTATCCTCCAGGAATATGGATGCCTCAACTCCCAAGGTAGCAAGGATCTGGGTGAGCTTTCTTGTGACATGACGTCCTTGTGTGTCCGAGGTAAGGGCCGGTAGAGCCAGTAGACGATTACCGGCTCGAAGATGTCGAATAGATTCAGTGTATCTCCCTGTGATGCCCTCAAAGGCAATGAACAAGATGCAGCAAACTAAGGTGCAGTGAATATTAAACGCCGAGTCCATTGACATGTGGGGTACGATATGCGAGATGGCCTTGTTGTACTCTTGCATCGCCAAGCCTCTTAACTGCTGCAGTGGAGATCGAGTATCCTGACCAGCCATAAAGAACCGATGAGCCGCACCGACAGCAGATACTGCGTACCTAACTGGCTCGCAATTGTGGGCCAGAGGCAAGACAAAAAGTCATCCAAAAAGTTGGACATGTCGGATGAGCTGGTTAGTTGCTTGGAGGTCCAGTGGTGGAAGTGGTCCATGTAGTATCTCTCAATGGGGGCTCCAGGTGCTGATGGGGGTTGGAACACGATGACTTGCTTAGGCTCTGGCACCCAGACATGGCGTCGTTGAACTGGCTTCTTGGGAGGTGGAGGAGGAGCATAGCCATCGCACTTGACACCACTATCGCGACATCGTCGACAGATGGGCTTTTCCTCATCACATTTCACGTGTCTGATCCTACATGGAGGAGTTGGTTTAAAAAGCTCAACCAAGTCATCAAGTGCCAAGGTAACTTACTTGCTATATTCAGCAACAAATATCGCCTATCAGCTTCTCTGCTCGGGACGGGGAACAAGGGGGGGTTGCGGGTCACACGCACCAGGTAATACATCCAGTCCTTGTTTTGGGGCCGTAAGCCCTCCTGAACTTGGGCCTCCGCGGTAAAGGCTTGGATTCGCTCATGGTTCTGCACGTTTAATTGCTTTTCTTTGGGCTGGAGAGAATATTCCGTGGCATGTGCTGGTATTGTTAAAGACTTTTTAGATCTGAGAGAAAGGGGAGGAAATATTCGCGTCGGAGGTCTTTGGGAGGCGCAGCAAAACACTGTTTGAGTGGAGTCGGAGCGATTCAGGGAGTCTGGGTTGAATACGAAGCAGCCAATGGAAGTAAGCCATTTGCTCCGCTTTTGGTTAGTGGTGGTTTGAAACGAAGACGGCGAGGAGTCAGTGCATTCGTGAGGCAACCCTCAGACACCAAAAACTTGGAGGCCTATGTTTCAACTTTGACCAGAAGACAGTGGCTTAAACTCGCTTGGGGAGGGTTCTAGACTTGTGTGAATCTATTTTTCGTCTGTAAACGAGATTGATAATAGATCGTGGCTGCAAGTCTAACTAGAAACGATCTCGGCTGTTCTTCTTGACCTGAAACTTCGAGAGTAGACATCCAATTAGACAGCCTTGACTCATGAACTAGTCCAAGTGTTTCATGAGAATACGAAAAAAATCAGAGTGATGTTACGTGTCGAGATGAGCATTCATCGAAGAGTAGTATGTTAGAGGTGACTTTGAAGCTGTTCTTGTGATTCATTATGTAAGTTTATTGCAAAAGTGTACTATAAATGTTGGATTATTCTACTATGGCAGCTCATATACGATAGGATCATCTCCTCTCTTCTGCCTCCACCGATTCGTTATCATCAATATGTCTTCACACCCTCTCAGACACCAGCCCCATTTCTTCACAAATCCCGGCGATAGCTCCCACCCGCTTGCATCCCAAGGAGGTGACCACGCAATGACACCTCGGTGCTCAATCTCCGACTCGGGAAACCCCTCAAAGAGGCCTCCCATGATATCTGACCAGAGTGCATCCTCGTCAAACTGACCAAGCGCTAGGAGGACGTTGTCGCGCCAGACGGGATGCGGTATGATGTCTACCCAGCCTTCGTGAGGGATCGCTTGTTGGAGGGTTGTGGGTAAAAGGGATGGGGGTACAACTCTGGGGTTTGTGGGATATGGAAGAACGTGTTCTGCAGCAGAAGAGCATTCAGCAACAGGAGTACTCCCAAGTTGTGAGACAAGGTTCCGATTAGCGAGGGATGCGCGGAGAACGTTGAACTGGAGTAGAACAATTAAGTGATCAGAGGAAAGTGGAAACGTAATCCGAGGCCTTGGTGCCCTAGTTGGAACCATGGAGGAGGGAATTTGGGGTATCAGAGGTGCATGAGGATTGTTGGTCTTGGCCGCCGCTGATGCTGGTACTAGACGTATGGCTTGTTGAGCTTCAATCCAACATGGTATGTCAGACTCGATCTTGATAGCGTGGCCAACTGTGGCCTTCTCCTTCAGCTCACGGGCCTTTCGCCGTCCTACAGATCAAGGTCAGCATCAGGTGATCTGATTGGTGTCCTTGAACATTACTCACGGTATGCTCTGACATTGAGCCTATTCTGTAAGCGTCTGCGTGATACTGCATCCGTAACTCCGCTCCAATCATCTTCCTCATCTATAATCTGCCCGGGTTTAGGAACACGCTCACTCACGTTGTCGCTTCGGGTTGACTAACCTCTGGTAGCTTGGGGACAGGGGTCCCGCGAACCCTAGATGCAGTCGACATGACGCCAGCTCGGTCTCTCGGCTTGTAGAATTGCCCGATGCAGTAGATAGAAAATTGTATGTTCTCCAAGAATTACAACTTGCTGTGCTGCCTCCTCCGTCAGCAATATGGAAGTGGAGGTTTTGCTGACGCCAGCATTAACAAGGGTGCTGATTCCGGCAGCGGAAGGATCGCAAGCTGCCCGCTCTCATTGGACAGAAACCCAGGCTTATCCTCTTTGGTGCTAGCTTCATGCACCTGGCTTACCGTCTAGCTTTCCTCTTTTCGAACCACCACGAGATGCTGATGGTCAGTGGTGGCATTGATGATTTGAAGCATCACTCTTGGGCCATTTCTTGGGGGAGGGTCAGGCATGGTCTCATGTATTTAAACTGCTGATTCCCTGGGGTCGTTCTTGTATTCATCTACATAGGTATTCAGCGGTCTCAATCAATTTTACACCCATCGCTCTGCTCCTCGTGTTCAGCTACCCTATTCATCTAAATTCACCAAGTTTTTCAGCATGACTTTTCATCCCGACTTACTTCCCGACCTGACCGGCAAAGTGTACATTGTTACTGGCGGCACTTCGGGCATGTCAGTTTCATTCTTCCTGTTTGCTTTTCCAAACTAACGATATTATAGTGGCTACAATACCGTCGCCCGTCTCGCACAGCATGGCGCTCACGTCTATCTCTGTGCACGCTCCCAAGCGAAAGGAGAAAAGGCCGTCTCTGAAATCAAGAAGCGCTACCCCCAAGCCAACATCTCCATCTTGGAAATGGATCATTTATCGCTGCCTGCCGTTGTCTCTGCCGCCAAGTTCTTCCTGTCAAAAGAAACCGTGCTACATGGTCTAGTCAACAATGCCGGCATCATGGCGACACCTTTCGAGATAACTAAGGATGGGTATGAAGCTCAGTGGCAAACAAACTACCTCGCTCATTGGGTTTTCACTTCTTACTTGGTACCCCTCATGCTCAAAACATCAAAGGGTCTACCCCCCGGCACCGTCCGAATCGTAAACTTGTCTTCAGCAGGTCACCATCAGGCACCAAAGGGAGGTATCATTTTTGCCGATACTTCACTTCCCAACGAGAGTGCTTTAACCCGCTATGGTCAGTCCAAGCTCGGTAACGTCTTGCACGCCAAGACATTGCACAAGATGTACGGTCCTGGGTCACACAGCTCTAAAGCAGGCGAGGGAGAAATCTGGACTTCGATTGTGCACCCGGGTTTGGTGGAAAGCCACCTTGGAGATCGTGCAGAGTTTCCACCACTGATGAGGCAGTTTTTCGCAGTCTTTGGTGCTCTGGGAGGAAGAGTGGATGGGGACAAGGGGGCATGGACGAGTTTGTTCTGTGTCGCTGGCCCGCAGATGAAGGCGAGCCAGAGCGGTACATACTTTCAGCGAATTGCTGAGGCCGGCTGGGAGAGTCGTTTGGCCAAGGATGAGAAGTTGGCTGAGAAGTTGGAGGAGTGGACAATGGCAGAGATGAAGAAAGGGGGTTGGGTTGGTCCGTAAGTCGGAGAGAATGCAAGGGTCTGGGTGTTGACAGTTTCTTACCATTATTATTTCAATTTGTCTTGCGCCATTTATAGAATTTTTATTTTTCAAGAACTAATATTAGATGGGCTTGAATTATGTTGTAGTCCTAAGTATGGCTTGTGAGGGAGCCATAGCGGGCGACGGCGTAAATACATATAGCTTTCCCTCAGCGCCGAATTGGGTTCCGCTTCATTTTAAGAACCCAGTCCTTGGACATTGAAATGGCTTGGACCTGGCCTATGCTAAACTACTTCTTCGAAATCATTCCCTGGGACCAGCTCATTTCATATAGCGAGTCCTCCGCTCTCTGATAGTAGCGTTTCCTTTGTATATGGAATCCGTTATTCTCTGTGACAGGCAAAGAAGACTTGAAGAATAAAAAAAGCTGATGATTTCAGAAAAAGAGCCGAGCTCTATGTAATCTAATAACGCCTCCCAGACCTGTATTCGCAACTTTCCCACAATGCATTTCACCCGCGAGCCCAAAGGATGTGTGAGGCTCATGCCGCTCGATCCTGCCGCGTCGAGCTAGGATACTTGCTATCAAACAATTCTAAAGGAAATGAAGTTCCGAATTAAATAAGATAAGAGAAAATGAGTGAATCGTCTACGACTCAAAACTGGGGCCCTGCCCGTTGGTGTTGGTAATTCGCTTGTCCAACGGAATGTTGTTGAAAACAGTAGATATTCTCTCTGTGGCGTCAATGCGACGAGAGTCGGGATTGTCGTATCAAACTGGTGCTTCCGCGTACTCTTCGAATTGGGGCGCTGCTTTTCCGTTTGATGATTTAGAGGATTATCTGCACCATTCTATTTCGTCGACTGAGAGGCGACGAGGCGCTCGTAGGCTGAACACATCATGAACCATCTTTCTCTTCGTTAGCACCTAGTTCTGCACTGCTATCAAATCCCAACACTCACATGTAGCTCATATGTGCCATGGTCGAACTTATTCCTCAGCAGGGAAACCAGCTTTTTGACGTCAATGTTTCGCCTGTCGACATCTTGGAACTCTGCTGGTGCTGGAGGAGTGATGGGAGGAGACTTGTCGAACTCGGTTATCGACAGACTTGTGGTATTCTTTTGTTCCATTGCGATGCCGTAAACGTGATTGCAATGGGAAGAAAAGATGCAGAAGAAACTGAAGTGATCTGGACTGAATAGTAGTTCAAGTGTGAGGCATATCCCGTTTTAAAGAATAGCCAATATCAGCTGTCAGCCCGAGGTTGCCTAAAATACCTTGTCCAGCCTCAATGGGAATTGCAACCAATAAGGCGTGCTTGTTAGTTAACTGGAAAAAGAAGGCGGTAATCCCAAGCCACGCCGCATGGTGCACCATGGATCACATTTTTTGCCGCCAGCCTGGTTGCCTTTTCTTGGCGGAGGCTGGGGACTCTTTTCAAGCGCCCTGTTCTTTGAGCTGATGGTGCTTCGGTGCTTCGCTTCTCCTGTTAAGAAATGCTGACCCGAGAACATCCTACACTTGACTAGGTTTCTTTCTGTCCACTTTCACACCTGGAGAGCGAATCACTGATAAATGCCCTTATTCCTGGGTTCGAGACCAGGCTCTGTGTCTGCATGTCTTGGGTGCCACTCTATCTCAGCTGCGCCTCTCAGTGTGGCCAATGAAGTTGAACAGGCGATGGGTTGAAATGGCCCCCAGCTTGGCGTAATTGAAACACAGCGGTTAGGTCGCCTGCGAGGCTCACTCCCAAATGCATGCTGGCCTGGTCAAAAGCCGGCCACGCCCAGTTTCGCCTCCATCCGTTGTCATTCCTGACATTCGACGCATTTGCGAATTTGAGTCAACCCCATGTCTTTGTCGTATTACAAGGAACAGGCGGCCGGAGGCGGCGAGGCTTCGACTGGTGGCGCTGACCTGACACCCAGGCGACCTCGGTCCCTTCAGTCTTCGGATAGGTATTCGGCTTCAACCGTGAGGGACAACGACGCCACCACCGAACGAAGCCATCTCTCTCCCCTGAATTCGCCTTCACCGCCGGGATTTGACATTCAAATAACGCCAGATCAACTGGGTGCGACTTTGCAGCACTTCTCTCTTTCCGGCCCCCTTCCCTCACGACTCGACGGGTCGGACTTTGAGCCTGTACGTTATTCTACCACATCTGCATCGCCTTCCTTGAATCTCCCACACTAACACGCGTGTAGGACAAGTCAGACCTTGAAGGGCCTGATGATGGAGACTTTCAAATCCACCGTGACGCCATTAGAGGCAATAGATTATCGCTATCCATCCCCTCAGGCCCCAAAAGAGAGGCGAGTGTCATCTCTGATCTTGGTAATAAAGAGTACGATACTCGAAACCAGATTACTTCAGACGCGGAGTCTTCTGAGGACGATGCCGACTCTGGCTCTGACTCCCTCCAAGAAAAACTCATGGATGACCTTGTCAGACACCCAAATACGGGTAACAAGTGTTTCATCCCAAGAGGTCATTTTGACAGAGTTATGAATGAACAGGCTGTGAGACTTGAGCTTGAACGTTGCAAGGAGCTGAGAAGCCGTCTATCGGGTCTATCATCCGAGGCCCGCGACCAGACAATTCGAGACTACGTCGACCAGATATTCGGCAAGCCTGGCCAATATGACAAGACCCGCCAGAATGGCAAGTACAAACAGATATTTGGGATTCTAGTGTTGATTGAAAAGGTCGATTGCATCGTCGACTTTCTGGACCAGGAAGTTGACGACACCCAACTTCCCTTCAGGCGGGAACAGTTACCGTCTAAGCGCAAGAGAACAAGGTCTACCACGAAGCTTTATCCTCGACGAGGAGGCTCTAGCATCAGATTGTTTAAAGAATGGCAACCTGCGAGAAGGGACATGTTTGAAGAGTGGCAGTGGGTTATTGTCGCAGCTTTCTTCTTCCGTGGAAACGGAGGAGAGGCCAAGATCTTCAATCTACAGGATAATGCTACTCCGCCTTTTGTCAGAGATACAGGATCTGGACGTAAGGAATTTGAGAAGTATGAAGGGGGTTTCGGCACGGTAACTAAGCGTTACATTCATGCCGACCACCATGATCTCAAGCCAGACAAGGTAAGTTGAGAAGCCCGAAACTGCATACCAGGCTAACCTTGACCAGAACTCGGCATTTGCAATCAAGAAGATCAACTCCAGGAAGTATGAGGACTTCAAGGCTGAGTTTGATATGTTGGCCAAGCTTGGAAAGACGTCACATCCTCACCTCGTTTCTCTGCTTGGTGCTTACTGTCACCGGAAAAGCAACTATCTCATTTTTGATTGGGCTGACTCGGACCTCTCCAAGTTCTGGAGAGAGCACAATCCAAAGCCCGAGTTCAATCATGAAACTGTTCTTTGGGTTATCGCACAGTGTGCTGGCCTAGCTAGTGGCCTCCACCAGATCCATCGCTACGGTAGCATCCTAGAGGCGAACAACCCTGGTTCTGACCGTGATTTGAAGCTCTACGGACGCCACGGCGACATCAAGCCCGAGAATGTTTTATGGTTCCAGAAGGAGAACGGAGGTGGCACTTTGAAAATCTGTGACTTTGGCGTCGCCGAGTTCCATACCAAAAAGAGCAGATCCAACCGCAGCAATAACCATATCGCGACATCGCCTTTCTATCGTCCTCCCGAGTCAGAACTTAAGAATGGGTTAATTAGCCGATCCTACGACATCTGGAGTATGGGGTGCCTCTACTTGGAGTTTCTGGGTTGGCTCCTAGGTGGATGGAACATGGTGAGACAGATGTCTATCGAAAGAGAACGGCGCTCTACCTGTGGTTACGGGAGTATTATGGACGATAACCCCTACTACGAGATTGATGAGTTACAAACAACGGCGACGATTAAGCCTCAAGTAACAAGAGTAAGTCCCTACCTGCTACCTTACGTTGTTGAGTGCTAGTTTGACTGATTGGTCACTTAGTTCATCGAGAAGGCACACGCCAACCCCAAGTGCTCCCAACTTGTGCATGACCTACTTGATGTCATCCTAACAGGGCTTCTTGTTGTAGAGACAAAAGACGAGAAGAGTCGTAGGCGGATTGAAAGTGGTCGGTTACATGCTCTTCTGCGGGAGATGCATGATAGATGCAAGCAAGACATTGCATACGCGATAAAGCCATGTCCCAGGAAATAGGATGGGTATCATAGAGATGGAAAAGATTAGGTATGCTCATTGTGCCGCATCAAGGGAGAAACTACCATAGTTAAATTGCAAACTCTCAAGACTCGATACATGTAATATCACCGGATTCGAACTTCTGACCCCGGTCCATCAACTTCAATACACCTTCCAGGCACTTGACCTGCTCCAATTCTCTCGCAGACCATCGCTTGACTCTCCTTGGCGGAACCAGTTGGTCGCACAAGGAGGATGTAGTGCGTTCGATCTCTGACATGTGTATACCCCTTTTCCTTCCCGACGACAACACAGAGGGCCTTGGAAACGAGAGGCTGAGACTGTCCGCTGGAGTTGAAGAATAGCTTTACGCCTTCAATGGGCTTGTTCCCAACCTTCAACTGTCGGGCAGTTGCTCGAATCTCGAGAACCTCAGACCTCCCAGCTGATTGAGTCTCAGCCTTTTGCCAAGGCGACTTCAGCTCAGTGTCCCAATCGACGCCGTTGAAAGGGACTGCCAGGTAGTCAATCTCTCCTTGAAATGCCATCCACGACCACGTTGGCGCTTTCTGGCGGTCTGGAGGAAAGACGATCTTCTCGAGGGGACCCTTGGCACGGTGCCAGAGTAGGCTTCTGTGTAGAAGACTTCTATGGTTTTCCTGACGTGAATCATCCAGGATGCCGAATCCTCCTCGGCACTTGAAGCCCCAACTTAGTCTCTGCTCTAGACCATTCATTGCCACGGCTCTGTCTTCCCAGTGGGTGAACTTGAGGCGTGAGTAGGTCTTGTACAAGTCCTGATAGTACAGGATTCGCTGGCCTCTGGATGTCTCCCTTTGAGATGCGGAGGACCGAATAGCAACTTGAGGGAAGTTCGGGTCCCCTAAGAAAGCGGCAAGCTGGCTAAGGTAAATGTTAGTTTGCCGGGGCCAAAGGGCGTTCTGGTGTAACCTACTTGTTCATCTTGGTCAACGTCTCACATCGGACTCCTCCGCCACATTCCCAGTACGTCTGTTTCGCAGTGAAATAGATAGTGCGACGAGCCAGAGCTCGCTCCTGAAGGACCCAGCCTCTCTGGTTGAGCGAACCCTCAAGGACATCGTGCGTGAAGTCATCGAGATACCGGCTAACGTAGAACTGAGCTCCTTTGTCTGACTTGAGCGTCACGTATGGATTCTTGAATGACTCCGGCCGATCTTTTAGAAAGCCGTCCCACTGCCCGGTAGCCCTACTTGCGGCGATGACGCAGTATGCAGAGCTGAAGACATCTTCCATCCGCTGACTCTCAGTGTTAAAGTCACCGCCAGGACCCTGGACAATACACAGCGAGTCGATCCAGAGGTATCGCAGGCCGATGGCTCTGGTTGTAGTGACGGCGTCCTTGAAGGTATTGGGAAGGTCTTGGAGTTGAATGCCTGCTCGATGAGCGGCTCTGTTACCCACAGTCGTGCAAAAGTGAGGATGGGACTTGGTAGGTTCCCCCCAGGGGTGAGAAAGCGCGATGTACTTGAAGTCCTGATGTCTATCCCCAGGCTGCGTCTCATATAGACGGATTGTGTCTACAGACCCAGTGTTGAGATCAAGGAGTCTTGTCGGCAATCTGGGGGATTTACGAGATCTCAAGCTTCGAGAGACAACAGAGTCAATGTCGCTTAAACCACTGTCCTCGATGTGAATTGATGGGGTTTCGTGTTCATCTTGGTCAGGTTTGCAACTCTCGTGGTTGTCATCGCAATACTCAAGCCACAGCTTCATGAGCTGAAACTGGCTATCGCTCAGGGGGTTCTGCTGCAAAAACGGCCTCCCAATTGGGATTTCGCTCAGTGTTGCAGATTCTAATGTTGTTAGTAGTGAGCACAGGTCAATTCAAGCAAGAGAACACACCTTTTGGCTTGAACAGAGAAAACACAGGAGGGTCGCTTTCATTCATCTTGATAACCGGGCCAATCCTCTCAAACACCACTCGAGATGATTGCCCATCGAGGTGCTTGCAGGCCTCCCATCTGAGCTGGCAGAATTGGCAATCAGTCGCGCTTCGCCCAAGTTGAGCAACCTGATCGTGTATTTTGAATTGACTCTGACAAAAGTCGAGGTCCTTGCACCTCTGGCAGAGTTTACCCTCGTGGACATCTGTGGGGCCGGCGGGGATCAGGGATGAGACAGCAAACTTATCATCGTTCTCAAACTCCCAGACCTTGATGTTGAGCTACAGAGCGAGCTGGTTAGGGCCTATTCATGGGCATGATTTGAACACTCACACTCTGAGAAATGATTAGCAGAGCGCAAAGAAGCACTAGGCCAGACTTGCCCTCTAGTTAGAATCTGTCAGCACTCTGTCTTGACTCTTGGTCACATATGTAGACTCACATGCTAGATTTTTCTTGTTAGTTGGAGTCGCCCCTGGCTCGCAAGACTTATTCATACCGCCTGTACCCCGTATCTTAGCCAAGTGTGTTGAGTGGTTGCGATATCCTTACATACTATTCACTTGTTAGTCTTGCTTCTGTAACAAAGGTGTGCGCTGCTTACGTCCTGTTGATAGGTTTATCATTTGATTAGTGCGAAGTGCCATAGATGGTAGATCTGAATGGATACCCACGGGCTAAAAGTTGGCATTCTACGTTAATACTTAGCCCATCTAAGGCACCAGTGCTTCTCACTCACATTATTCCTCATCTGTGTCACATTGTTCATCGACTTCGTGTTAGAAGCTGAGATGTCCCAGGCTCTATTGGGGTGAAGGTTGCCGCTGCTACTGTCGTTTCTTAGCATAGGGATACGAGCTTGTTGCTCACCTTCTGTGAAGGAGTAGAGCCGGTCTTTCGTGGCCTTCTCCTTGATATTACACAAAGACTCCTTGAGAACCATCGCTGTTGCTCGATAGCGTCGAATGTCCTCTTCACCTGTCGGGGATGGAGGATGAACGATGGTAATGCCTCCCTCGGTGTTCACATCACCCTCACCTGGGAGGTCCACGACCAACAGCTTATCCCTAACAATAGAGAGCAGATCTCCCAGTGCCGTCTTCTCTTCTAGGCACCTAGGATCTCTGAACAGTTTCTCCATGAACTCGGAAACCAGGGGGTGGACCTCCGCACCACCCTCCCCTGTCTGATAGTAAGGAGGCTCTGAGTCGTGCTTTTTATTCCCTCGGATAGAATCGTTGAAGCTGTCAAGTACCTCTTGTCCATAGAGAGTCCACACGATGAACTCCAGGATAATGCATCCCATGGACCAAGTATCGTAGAGGCGAGATGTTGGAGAGTCTGCCAGCCGAGGTGCCTCGACTTCCGGCGGTTCATATCTCCGGGTGCCATATTTGGTGCTTGTCAGGCCATTGCGAAGTCTCGTGTTGACATCGTGGTGCTTAGCTAGCCCCATATCGGCAATCTTGAGAGTCCCGAAACTGTGGGTGCTCGAGCTATCACCAGATTCGAAAAGCAGGATATTCTCTGGCTTGAGATCGCCATGTCGGATACCTCCTGAGCCCTGGTATCTTGTGTTTGCATCTTCTCCGAGGGAGGGCGAGTCTTGCTCGTCAGCATAGTTGTGCAGTTTCTCCAGTGCTGCAGCGAGTCCATGGAGCTGCTCAATTATATCCATGACAAATTTTTGAGGTCAAGACTGGGTTTGGAGTGCGCTTCCAAAACTCTCGCAAACTGCCGCCTTCGGCCCATGGGAACAGAAAGTAATACATGGGCCCCTTCTTTATGGCGGCAAGGCACGGGAGCATGTTTGGATGTTTGATATGACGACACTTGGACAAGGCGGTTGCCTCTAGGCGGAAAGCTGTGGCGGCGTCCTCCTGCGCCGACCGACTTGTCGTGAGTTCCTTGACAGCAACATTCGTTCTTCCGTTATTTCTCTAAGATATCTTAGTCAGAGATGATAGGTGAAAGACCTTCAGTGACATGACTTGCCTCCAATAACGCTTCATCCATGTGATCTCGATGTATGTCTACTTGATAGACATTCCCAAAGGTGCCTTCTTTCGTCATATCGTCTTTCTTTTCGAACGGAAAGATGCACCTTTCGTCCAGGTCATATTTGAACAGCTCTCCTTGAAACATGGGAGCGAGAAATTTCCACTGTTTTTCGCCAAACTCCTGCAAATGGAACGTGTCCCAGATGCTGTTGGATGCAAAGGCCTTGAAGTTGACAGCATTGGGGCCTGTCTTGTTGGATTTGTCTTGGAGCTTCATCGGCAAGGCTTCGTTGTTGTAGCTTTTTCTTTTTGGAACCTTCTCATTGCTTTGTTAAGCTTCTCTTTGTTGTCGACAAAGACAAGGCAAGTGATGGCAAAGACCTTGTCAGCCTCATTGACGATGAAGTTGACAAGAGAGTCAACCTTATCGTCGGCGAATTGGTTGCCGAGTTCATTCCTGACGTTCTCCTCCTTCATCCACTTCCTAAGGATATTATCTGACAGATAGACCACTGGGATGCCATAGTGGAAGTCGCTCTCCCTATAGTTGTCGGTGATATACGTGGTCAGAGAGTTGGGGTTGGTATTAGTGCTCTCGACATCACTGTCGGAAGATGAGGAATCAGAAGAGGAATTATCAGATGTGGCCATGATCGTGGTTCGGATCGGGGTGCTTGCTATGTTCTCAAAGTACAGATACAAGAGCGAAGATTTATCTCTCACTTGATCTGTCGATTGATGTGAGCGAGCCGCTTCACGAGGCTCCCAAAAAGCAATCATGGTCACATTTCCCCGCACACCATTCCCTCCTCGGACATTGCGGCAGGCATCTCATGCAGACGATGGAGGGCCTCAATCGATAAAAGAAATCGGCCGCAAGCGAGGACAATCTTGGTGGCAAGTTCTTTCTCTCGCAGAGCCTCAAAGCTTCAATATCGGACTCTTGAAGTTTATTTGATACCACAAGCCGTTAAATACGATAGAATTGCCGGCTTACCCCGCGAATCGTAGAGAAACTGCATCTATTCTTCTGGCCTTCTCTGTACTAATGCCACGACTGGTAACGACCCCTATTCCTCACTAAGCTATCATGATACCTTATATCGGGCTATTTTCTACGGTACGGACGGCATTTGAGCACCAAAGAAGGCTTCATCAGCACTAGCTCCCCCTCCATATTTCTCTTTCGGCTGAGCCCGAGTGTCAGTTTGCGACGCTGCATTTCCCTTGCTTACGATCATCACTTCCATAGAAAACTTGCAGCACCTTAACCGTGCATGGCAACAGCTTTCTCTCGAGTCAGCTGTCTCATGAGGTGTCAGCAGACATCATATCATGGGCTGGATGCGATATTTTGTGGCGTTGGAGTTTTGCAATCAGGCTAGCTGCGGCGCAGCCTGGTTTTACTTGGCACCGTAAAGAGGGGAGTGGTTACTACGCCCACCGTAAAAGTATTTCACCATTTCGAATGTCATCCAAGCTCCTGCTGAGTTGATGTTATTAAAAACTAATTCTATAGCAAGCATAAACCAAACCGGTGTAATTACGCCCAGACCCCCTCCGATGAAGTGAATATCTAGCAGCTTGAGGAGACCACAACAGTACCCCCAAGGTTTTAATTTTCTGATGGACGTGTCCGAATTAACTGAGAGCAGAATTACACAAGAAAAATTAGAAGACGATCAATTGCATGAGTCAGGCAGGAGGCGCGGCCTAAGGGAGAAGAGTCTGTATTGTGGTGATGATGAAGTTAGAGCTGGAGTCGTGAGGCTCACCACAACACCGGTAGAGGGCACGTGCACACTTTCACGTATCAATGAGTGCACCCCAGGATCACATATGAGTCCTACGAGCGTGCTGGGAGGTGCAGTAATTCTTAGAATTTCTTTTATAGTAGGCATTTGTAAGATAGAGCCGTTGATCGGTGCTTGTAGACTCCGCCAACAACGTTATACCATCAGGTACGCATATTCTATAAATTTGCCCACCGTATTCCCAATTCTGGACTTTGAACCTTGAAAATACGTCTAAAATTGATGGGTCTTCACTCGCCACCATCAAAGTTCTCGTTATTGGCGGCACTGGTATGATAGGCGGCACGACCGCCCTCCACCTTCGATCCCTTGGCCACCAAGTAACGATCACGGGTCCCAAGCCCATATATCCAGGGAGACTATCTCAAGCCAGAGAAAAACTGTAGTAGAGAATCCTTGGGCGCATTCGAGGCAATCGTCTTTTCCGCTGGCACCGATGTTCGACACATCCCTCCCGAGCAGCGAGCCGAGGTAGACAAATACTACCTCTAGAGTAATGGCGAAGCTATTCCAGCCTTTGCGCGCCTAGCGAGAGACTCTGGAGTTCGAATCTTTGTCAAGATCGGCAGCCACACCCATCACGTTGCCCCTGAACAAGTCGAGGCGACAGCTTATGTCCGCTCGAGAAAGTAGGCCGTAGATGGAGTCATAGCTCTCGCGTCTCCAACCTTTTACGCCTGCAGACTAGATACACCTATGATAGTCGGCAAGGTCCTAGGCATGCGCGTGCCCATCTTTGAAGCGCTCGTCAACTACACGCAGGGAAAGCTCGACATTCCTCCCTTTGCGCCGCGCTGGGGCTCAAACATCATGTCGACGACAACATTGGCTGCGGCTGTCGCTAGAGCGTTGAATAATTTGGCAGCTATCAGCGGACGAGCGATACCCTTGGGCGATGAGAATTGGATGATGGCCGAGTATTGGGGGATGTTCTTCAAAGCAGCGGGGAGCAATGTCAAGATTGAGGCTTCGCATAAGAATCATCCTCTGCTGCCGCGTTCTTTCATATTTACTGGGCGGGACAAGGTCGCCTATGAGCCTGATCCCGCAGATGTCGGCTTATTGGGGGGTTATCGCCGACGCGATGTTGATAAAGTGTTCCTCTGTCCCAGCCACAGGCCTTAATTTAAAATACGCGACCTCAGAACCTCTCAACGTTCTTCAAACCTCGGGAAGGAATCAAGGATCCCGCTAGTCAGCCGATCATCATTGGAGCAGGATTCGCTGCCAAGTCGCTAATCTGCACGACGGGTCGACGCCCCATCAACGGGGCGTTTTGGCGGGCTCTCCTGGAACAAAGGAACCCCCTACACGAGAATCCTTGTAGGACGGATATAGCCACTTTTTAGTGCGCTGTTGGTTGGTTCGTCTCAACCCGAATTGGTGATTCCTTTGCGAGCTGGATACTGCGCCCAGGCATAGCCCATAATGAGACAGAAACTGTTTCTCTTTCTCTTTCTCTTTTTCTTCTCTCGTAACCAACGTCCTTCTTTTATCCTCTGCGACACGCCTCTGTTGTGCTCTGACGACATCCTCTCTCCGTCCGTTCGCTCGTTCGTCCCATCCAACTACAGCAAGGTCCACGTCGATCCCTCGAAGCACCGCCTTCCTTTCAAACTCGGACAAGATGGCGTCTCAACCAGATCATGCCGGCTTGGAGGTTGATCCCGATGCGAGGGCACCCGAGCTTGTTCCTCAGTACGATCCTTACGACCAACACAAGGGCTATGGAGTAGCAGCGCAGGATCATCCTTATCACTATCAAGGCCAGCCGGAGCAAAAGCCAAAAGGTCCCTTTGGAACAACCTTCTTGACGTTTGGTATCTTGGTGGCTGCAATCACAGCCATCATTGTTGGAGGTGCTCTTGGTGGTGGCCTGGGTGCAGCACTAGCCAACTGCCAAAAGTGAGTCTTCAATTGTCTCTTCGGATGCAGATTGAATGCTAACCAACACTCACAGCTCTGAATCTTCCGTCGAATCTCTCACTCAAATGTCTGCCTGCCCGACACCAACAGCCAACGCCGAGGCCACCGAGACCAACACCAACGGAACCTACCTCCCCAAGCTCTACAACGATGTCAAGAACCTCACAATCGACTGCGACAGCAAGGGCTTCAAAAAGTATTTTACCACCCCCGGAGGCACTAGATTCAAGTGGTATTGCGGAGTAGACGCCAGGAAATCAAAGACAAATAGTATCAGGGACATCGGCGTCGTCATTGCCTACACCGTCGAGGACTGCGCTTCAGCGTGCGCCCAGATGAGGAACGCGCCCACAGCTGCCGGCGAGGACCCCGTGGGCTACCCTTGCAAGGCTGTAGTGTTTGATCGGGGAATGGCAAACGCAGTGGAAAAGTATAATGGCAATTGCTGGCTCAAGTCAGACAAGAAGGTTGATGAGAATGAAGTGGCATGGGTCTATAATCAACCTCATTTGTCCTACGCCGAGATGACGACATAATAGGTATGGCAAGGGATTCTTAGCGAGCAAAATAGATTTTCTTTAATGTTCTTAATACCCTTTGTCATTAAACTGGTTGAATCACTCAAACAAGACAAAAAAGCTTGCTTGGTTCAGTTGGTTATCCATCCCAAAGAATAGATATCTTTGAGTCACCCTTTCAATGGGCTCGCAATGGTCAACCTTTTGGGAATAGGCTCCGGGAGGATGAAGTGTCACAGCCCTGCCCCATGACATGATGCTTAAAATACACTTCTTGGCAGCCCGATGCACGTCTCCGTAAGGTCGCAACACTCCCAGTTCACCACCAATCGAAGCAGCCCACGTGAGGACCCGGCTGACGGCGTAAGCCTTAGTATTCGGGACAGCATTCCGAAGCGGTTCCCTAATTCCACTCCATTGCGCCTCATAGGTACCAAGGATTCCCTCGCCAGGTGCGGCTGAATGCAGTCTTACTGCACAAAGTGCTACCCGAAACCTCCAGTCCACAACAGGGATGACACGGCCGCTGATGCCGGTTTCTCCATCATGGATTTTTATTATACTTGTTTTCGAAACTCTTGCTCTCTTTGTTTCTTTTTCCTGCGCCGTTGGTAGGTTGCTTTCCGATTGCTCTACCTTTGGAGTTGACAATGGCGTAGCCAAAATTCGCCCTTATCCTCAATGTCCAAAATTATGACTACCGCGCAGCTAGCTCACAGAGTGAGAACAAGCATGAGCAGCAGATATCAACAAAGCTGAGTGAGTTTGCAAATTGCCGAGTTGAGACCTTGATCCTAAAGTATCTTTGTGATGGACGGCTCTAGACGCTAGAGAAATAAAATCCAATTAAATATTCATTTTTGCCATCTGATAGTCATATAAGCCATTCATATTGCGGATTCTTCACTAAGTACCAATATCAAGATAAGTCCCCAAGGATGAGACCTTTATTGGCTTTCCTTTTTGGTCTCGGGGATAAGTACTTTAAGGATCTTCGTACCCCTGTCACAGAGGCCAAAAATCAGGCTCTGTGATTGTAATTCAGGCTGCAGTGCCCACTGCCAAGTGAGAGCCATATCATGCATAGCCAATAAGATGGCTAGGAAGCTCATAAGCAATCCCCCTCATTGAGATTGATGCGTGAGATTTCACAACTTACCATCAGCCACATCACGCCGTTCCTAAAAACACGCAGCGAACTTATGTCTTCAACCATCCATATCAACCGTTCCAAGGCCGGGGCAGCAGATCTTTGTGATGGATGCTTGGTCCTTTTGTTTGATGACTCTGCTGATGGATTCCATCAAGGAATTTGGAATGAGGACAATCCTGTGCCGAGTCTCAGACACGACCGCGAGGACAATGAGAGTCTAATCGCAGTCGGTTCACAGAGAGTGTGGCGTGATAGTCTTCCTAACCTGCCTGTCATGTCGGAGACTGCCGACGCCGGTTGCCACCTCTGTCGGTTTCTTCAACAAGCCATTCTTCGGAGAGAATTCCATTTCCAAGGCGACATCCAGGTCGTAGCAGGCTATATCTGGGGTCATGACAGAGGCTTGGTTGCAAGTAGAGATGACGGACTTGTTCTTTGGAGATGCCAAGTTTACGAAGCAGACGACGCGGACCGTTTTCTGGGTGCAGTCAACTTTAATATCGAGACAAGAAACGGCAAGTATTTCGGGCTTCTGTGCACACTCGGAAAGCTCATAATGCTTCTAGATGAGATTTTGACGTGGCTACGACTAGATGAGACACGTTGCTCTGAGCCTCTAGATCCTAACAACGTTGAATGGTTCAAGGACGAACTAAACAGATGCGAGGACCAATGCAATCACGTTAGGGCATATACCGAATTCCTACCGACAAGGTTGATCGATGTGGGATCCAAGGCTGGAGATGAGGTACGACTGATCATCACGGCCGACTTGCTCGCAGAACAGAAGAAGGACGAAGGCCATCGCATCAAATATGCGACCTTGAGCTATTGTTGGGGCCCAAAGGAGGACGCTGCAGAACAAGTCAAGACCACAATTGGCAACTACTCTAAACACACCAGAGGCATGTCGCTTGATAGTATGAGCCCCGTGGTGCGAGATACTATCGTCGTATGCAGAGCCCTTGACATTCGATATCTCTGGGTCGACGCCCTTTGCATCATCCAGGGAGACTTTGATGACTGGGACAAAGAGAGTCAGATGATGGGTCAAGTATATTACTGCTCTCACCTCACAATCTGCCCACTGTCATCAAGGTCTTGCCTGGAGGGCTTCTTAGGAGCCCGGCCTCGAGGACTGGACATTGAATTTCAATCTTCTCGGCTCGAAAGGCTCCGAGGAACCTACACTCTTTTTGAATGCCAAAAGGTGGATGGTCCCAATACCAAAAACGACCTTGGCCCCGCCTTGCAAATACATAGACATGGACTACTCATCGTGGGCCACCCGAGGATGGACATTTCAGGAAGAAGCCTTGTCACTCCGGATGTTGTTTTTTGGAGCATCCATGTCTCACTTCTGTTGTGAGAGCGAGTCAATTTCGGAGAATTCCTACTGGACCGCCGGCACTGAGGTTCACTGCGGAGCTCGGTATTTCATGAACTCGACCTTGGCCCCCGCTGACCTTCATCCCTCTTGGGAAAGGATCAGGCCGTATGAGGAGTGGGCAGCCATGAAAGAGATACAGAATAGGCAGTGGACCTACATGGAAGACATCTTGCCAGGGATCTCAGGTCTTGCCAAAGAGTGCGCGTTGCTGACCGATGACGTCTATCTTGCGGGTCTCTGGAAAAAGAACCTACAGCATGATCTGAACTGGGAGAGACTCAATCCTGAACCCGGTAACCTGGACCAAACATTGCAACGCATACGGAATCAGAGTCCGTATCTTGCTCCGTCTTGGAGTTGGGTATCGCAGCGCAAGTGGTTTGAGGGACTTACGAGCTGGCAGTATCCCTACGAGCCGGATGAGAACTACATCTACGTCAAAGAGAAAGAGAGAAAGAGAGAGAGAGAGGAGGAGAGAGAAGAGCCTGGCACGAAGAGTTTCATGCTTGCAAATTGTCTTCCCTGCCACGCGTGGGAAGAATTCACGGTCGAGGACATCCATATGGATCTCTGGGGAAAGAATCCCTACGGCCGATTAAAGGGGGGTTTCATCAAGGTCCTTGGCAAGGTGGCTCCCTTTCCATCACAGGTGATGATGGAGCCGCGTAGCCCTCGGAAAACCCGTCCAGCATTTGGGTACTTCATGAACAATCTCGGGACCTGCCAGCTTGACTGGTCTTCGGAAACCAGCACGATTCAAGAGCCTGAGAGGATGCGGCTGCTTCTGGTCTCGAGCTGTTGCGCCGCTACGAGCAACTGGGGACGCCTGCTATGGGGCGCAAACCCGAAAGAGGATCATGAGAAGTTGCATCGGGATTTTATGAAGAGCAATCTTTGTCATATTCTTGGAGACGACTATGTGGCTAGTGAGAACTGCGAGTGCTGCCAAAGTTCGGGGATAGCGAGAAACGCGTGGGGTATCGTCATTCACCCTGCAGAGGAATCAGACTCATTCTATCGAGTTGGGGTATTTGTATTGTTTGCTTACAGTGGAGGAACGGATCTCTTTAAAAATATCGCAAGCCAAACAATCAAGCTTATTTGAGGATGCGAGATGGGGACGCGTCCATGGGACCTACCAACACGTCTCAGCGGCCGCTCAGTAAGCTGGATGACGACGCTATGGATTCATGATCCACCCACCGTTTATCCACGGGCTGGTAAACTCTGTTTTCTTTGTTTCTGTAGTGTACACGAGGGAGGGAGGGTGAGAAAAGAAGCTTATTATTTGAGTTAGCGCAGCATGCGAGTTGGTGGGTGTGTCATTCTTAAGAGCAGAGTCTGTGTTTCAATGCAAACCGTTTGAACACCACGAATGCGCGGACAGGAGAATGGATTGTCTGTTGATTAAACGAGTGGGATTACTTATCTGAGAAATGATACGCGGTACAAGGAGATGTGGGAAACCCCAAATGAAGGGACTTCTACTACGTATATCACAAAGCCACACCCAGGGTGAGGCGCCCGTTGTTTTCAGGCAGTTACGGGATATTATTGTCAAATTATCTGTGCCCTCTCTGCTCTAGTGAACTCCACGCTCAGCGGGATACCGAGTAAGGCTACCTTGTCTTTCCCGAGTACCTTGTTTATCTTGTCTCAGCGCCATCATGTCGCTGATTCCGCAACAGGTCTGATCGTCCCGCTCCTCCCACCACCATAGCCATTCACTCAGGGTGAACCCTAGATGTGGATCATGCCGTGTAACACAGGAGATTCGTTGGAGGTAGCGTTATCGAGCTCGTGAGGGGTTGGTTCCGTGGCTCACAGCCCTGCTCAACGTCATCTCCGGACCGGAGGATTTCCTCGATAGACCGGCATCGAACCGGGATGTACCTCACGAAACGTGATGCTATGACGAGCTTAATCCACGCCTGATCTCACTCCCTCGCGTCCCCTCGCTTCGTGGTTGGTAGACAGAGGCCTCCAGCTGGAGGCTGTGCCCCCCCTGAAAGTCCATCGCTAGCCAAGAAATGCCTAGCCTTGTTTTCCCCGTCTGTGAACCGAACAAGGGTCAAATCAAGCTTTGCTTGGCACTTTTTAGCATGCATCTGACATGCCCTCTCCTCATTAACCACATCAGGATCGTCACCGAGGGACCGGAAGGTCTGGGAAATAAAAATTGCTCACCCAAATTGAAAGAGCATCACGTAAAAAATCACTCTCCCCTGTTTTCTTTCTCCTAGTACCTTTGCTACCTCTTGATTGCTTCTTTGACTGAAGTCTCTGTACCGGCTGCCTCGTCTCGCCCAGCATGTGGTTGCCAACCATTAACTTTTTAACGCTGCATTGTGATGCTACCCACTTCTCGCACGAGGTATCTTGCATTCATGGCTGATGACGGATTTGCCTAGATGCGTACATCATATTGATGTGTTTGCTTGCCATTCCGATCCTCTACCCTTATGGAAATCTCTCGGCTATTGATTCCTTCTTTTTCGGCGCCAGCTCGTCGACAGAGTCTGGCCTAAATACGTACGTCTCTTGTCCACCTCTGTTCCTTTTACTGACCGCTCCTCTGATCTTTCTTTGCAGGGTCGATGTGAAGGAGCTCAAGACCTACCAGCAACTCTACATCTATTTTGTTCCTATGCTTACGAACCTCGGCTTCGTCAACATTATTGTCGTCGTCGTACGCCTACACTGGTTCCGGAGCCACCTTAAGCGCCTTGGTGAGAGATCCTTCAAGCATGGCTGCGGCGCGTCGTACCGAGCTACATGTGCATGAGGGGGCTAACATGGTGATGTGACTAGCTCCCCAACTCCACCCTCGCCGACAGCGGGGTGGTTCTGAATTTGACCCCGAAGACATTCCCGAGACATCTACGGCAGAGACTCCTGAGACGGCTGCCAAGCTTTCCGTTGCGGTAGCAAGTGGTAATGATGCCAGGACAAATAGCGAAAACCCTGGTCAAGCTCCGGTGGTGAGCCCGGATAGTGCAAGACCCATCGCGCGCCTCACCACCATCAGCTTTGACCCTTCTATCGAGAAGCATAAAGACGACACCACCCTCTACATTCCACCGCCGCGGGACCGTGAACGAGGTGAGACCTCTCAACCCCTCATGTGCAGCATAACTATTAACGCATCAAGGACACCCCATTGTTGAAGAGACCAGGAGAGCCAACGTTGACCTCGATAGCGATGATGGTATGTCTCTCTAACTGTCTTGTTATTTATTGTGGCTAATTGTCTTTTTGATAGAAGCCATAAATCACAACAATGGTATGGTCCTTGCCCAAGAGAAGCAGCACAAACTAACAGACCGAAGAGGACCATATCAAGCCAGTGTCTAGCTCAACCTCCAATAACGAGGGCCCATCTCTGCGCCTTCGCCGCCGATTTAGTGACCGAGACGGGCTGCAGATCAGCGCAGCCCGTTCTATAGACCGTGTCGCTGATGTTGCCGCATCAATCTTGCTCCTTGGGTCTGAAACCAAGCCTCGACCCCGTCCTCCAACTCCCGCCCCTCAGAAGCAGCCAGCTTTGAACGACACGCCTTTCCTCTCGCGCCAGGTCACTATTGGCCGCAATTCGCAGTTCCGTAACCTAACGTCTCATGACTTGGAGGTTCTGGGCGGTATTGAGTATCGGAGCCTGAAGCTCCTACTTAAGATAGTGACTGGTGAGTAAAAGATGCATCTTGAATCTGGGATGCTTTGAATGCTCATCAACCGTTAGCTTACTTCTTCGGTATGCACCTGTTCGGCGTCATCTGCCTCATAGGCTGGATCCAGACGGCGAATCCCAAGTACAAGGACTATCTGGAGTCAACTGCACAGGACAAGAACTGGTGGTAAGTTCTCCAGTGTGAGTCAAACCTCGCAAGTCATGGCTGAGATAGTTGCATTCTACAGGGCCGTTTATTCCGCCCAGACCATGGTGGACAACCTCGGCTTCTCACTCACGCCCGACTCCATGATATCGTTCCGTGATGCCAAATTTCCCATGATCTTGATGAGCTTCCTTGCCTTTGCTGGCAACACGCTATACCCAGTCTTCCTCCGCCTAGTCATTTGGATCATGGCCAAGCTCACTCCCAAGCATTCTTCTACCCAGGAACCCCTTGCGTTTCTACTCAACCACCCGCGTAGATGCTACACGTTGCTCTTCCCCAGCCAACCAACCTGGATCCTCTTCGCCATCATCTTTGCCCTCAACTTTGTCGATGTCCTGCTCATCATTCTTCTTGACCTTCACAACCCCGAAGTCGCGTCTTTGCCCCTTGACGCGCGTATCCCGGCCGCCATCTTCCAGGCTGCTTCAGCGCGTCATACTGGTACTGCCACCTTCAACCTGGCCAATGTTGACCCAGCTGTGCAGCTCAGCCTGCTCATCATGATGTACATTGCCGTCTTTCCTATCGCTCTTAGTATTCGCTCTTCCAATACATATGAAGAGAAGTCGCTTGGGCTCTGGCATGATGAAGAATCACCAAATGAGGAAAATGGCAAGTCGTATTTGGTTACACACATGAAGAACCAGCTTGGCTTTGATCTGTGGTATATCTTCTTGGGGACCTTTTGCATAATAATTGCTGAATCAGACAGGGTTGCCAATGTTGATGAGCCGGTAAGAAAGGAGCATATTCTTGACAAATGGACGCGTCTAATCGTGGTTAGGCCTTCTCTGTCTTTTCCATCCTCTTCGAGGTGACCTCGGCATAGTAAGTGCCCTTTCGCTAATTCTGGGCGAATTATGACTCATAAATCTTAGTGGAAACGTTGGCCTGAGTCTCGGCTACCCAACTGTCAGTACTTCTTTGTCTGGCATGTTTGGAACCTTTAGCAAGGTAGTCATATGCCTGATGATGATCCGAGGCCGCCACCGCGGTCTACCCTACGCTCTTGATCGGGCCATCATGCTGCCTGATGGAAACGCTTTGGAGAACTCTCTCCGATCTTCGTGATTCCGATCTCCACGTCCGGTGACAGAGAGGGAAGGAATTAATGGCGCCCCCTCGAGGAGAAGTTTCGGCGCCTTTCATTGACCAGGCAGGACTAAGAGACTTGGGATGCTTTAGATGGATCAACACCTGGTATTTTCTGCAAGATTGTCGATTTGCTACAGAGGACTTAGAATGCTAGAATGGTGAGCTTTTTGTTTCCTTTAGATGGAAAGAAGGGATCAAGCGTGAATTCGGGGGCAAGGTACGCAGGCGATAAACGTTCAAGACACATTTCTCTCTCCCAGCATCTTTTTTTCCCTTCGAATCCTGTGAAAGAAGCGTGTCAAAATGGACTACCAATCGAGAAATGAGGCGCTTGATCATCCCATGTTATTTCCTTCATGATGATCGCAAGATGGTGATACTCATGATCCCAGATGCTCTTCACCTTTCGGATTCAAACAATCTCATTTCGTCAAAAAAAAAAGAAAAAACAATCACTTGAGTCACACAAACACAGCCACTCGGTCGGTAACAAGGGAGCGATGACTCGGTGGCGATGGAGAAATGACTGCGGTTTACCTGATCCGGCCTTTTGAGGGATTTCTTGGCGTGTCCCGCCTCGTGTAACCAAACAACCATTGAATCAGGCGAGGCGAGCTTCAACGGCCAGGGATCTTGTCACAAACAGTGGAAATGCCAAGACCAGCCGGGTAGCCAGATGTGCAATGGTGCCAAGCAACAAGGACATGACAGGCACACCCACAGGACCCTTCACTGCTCAGGTTTCACATGCAACACTTTCCGGGGGAGGTCCGTGTAGCGATAGGCCCGGGATTGTCCCTCCTCGGATCATCCAATTAGACACTTGAATGAAAATCTCTCATACTGAGCGTCATCTGACTTGGTTGCGTTGGACACACCGCATGTTCCCCGTGCTTTTTAAGATGGGGGTTCTAGCTTTACCATTCTCTCCCCTTTCCATGTCACTCCCCTCCCTGCTCGCTGGTTCTTTTCTCCGGGCATGATTCTAGTCCCCAACTTGGTTGTCAGGGCCGTTGATGATCAGCGCCACAACCCACCCAAGGTCGCCATCATACTGGCCATCCTTGTGTCTATCCTGATACTGCTCACACCAATCATTCTAGGCGCCAGAGGCGTCAGGCGCTTCTTTTCACATCGAGCTATGCACGACTCCCCTGAGAGGAACCTGTGTCTTACCCCAGAGGCACTGAACCTGATGCCAGTGAAGAAGTACCGTGGCACCAAGACCGAGGCTTCAAGGACGGGTGGGAACTACTCTCTAGGGCAGACGGATACTCTGCAGAGCTGTTCCATCTGTACCGAGGACTTTGGAAGGGGCGTAGAGTTCCGTCCACTACCTTGTGGTCATAGATTCCATCCTGCCTGTATCGACCCATGGCTATTACAACGATCTTTGACTTGCCCTCTCTGGTTAGTACTCGAATGCATATCACCTCACAAAGCCTTACCCTCCATAGTCGCCTCAACGTCGCAACCGGCCTCATCGCTACCACGCGTACCGAACCTCCCGCTGAGCCTCGTCGAGTCCTATTCCTGACTGATCTGTGGGCGCACCGACGCCCGAGACTAAGAGTTAAGTTCCCACTTCCCACCGCGTCAATATACAGCCTAATGGATCGATAGGTTACCCAAGAGCTGCCTCCCCTCCAGGCTATCCCGAGCACCCGATCCATGGGGCCAGGTACCGCGATTCAGCCACGACCCTTTCGCACGGGGCTGCCGTCGATATCCGAAGTTTTGAATCAGATGGGACCCGCGAGATAGTACATAATGGAAAGCGGAACCTGACAAAGTGGGGTTTTGTAAGAGGCTTAGTGATGGGGGATTATGGGAGGAGAAAGCTGGAGGACATAGTGCGTCTTGGGCCAGGCAAGATAAAGGCGCTGCCAATATTAGCATCCAAAAGGGGGAAGGAGAAGTATGGCACTTGCTCTGAAAACAAAAGTATTTACAGAGATAATGAAAAAGTTATTTTAAGCGGCTTCTTCAACGCCGGCCCCGTGTGTTCATGCCAGCACGTCGAGACAGAGTCATCAACTCGTATGAGCCAGATACCTGTGCTTCGGGTGTCGCAACGAAGTTAAGCCACTTTCGTAGTTTCTCGGTATAGATCATTCGGATTATGCTTCAGTTCGACTCTTCTCTTTTTCACTTAGATGGAGAGAGACCTCCATGGAGCGGCTTCCTGGGGAGTCGGGTGTTCGGCTAGCCATGCGACGACGAAACAGGACAATCATTGGTCGGGACTGCCCCCTCGTGATAAGGTAGCGGGAAAGGAGGATTGCTCTTAAATAGCGACGGCATCAAGGTAGAGGTACTTGTATAACTTCTACGGCCATGCGTCATCTGGCAGCCGGTGTTTACTGCGCCACGGTCTCCTCGGCGACTGTGAGGCATTTTCCCCAGTTCGTTCCCTACACGAGGGAGCCTCCCCGGCGTCAACTGCCAAGTTATCCAGCAATTGCTACATGTTGATTCATATCCAGTCGAGCCCAGTTCTATTCAAAGGCCAAATGTCATGGACCTCTGTACCGACGACGCCAATCAGCTCGCCGACGATGACGGCGAGACGGACGTATGCCTGCCATCGTGGTCGGGGTCCATTGAAGTCTTTATAAATATTCACCGGTAAGTCACTCACAGAGTTGAGCGAAATCAGCGTTCTCATAGGTGTTGAATCCTCTAGCATCAGACGTTTGTTTCTTGCCTCTATTGGTAGGCTCAGAATCTCCATCTACTCCCTGGCAAGACGTTGCTAACTCGTACATAGATGATTCGTACACAATCGAAAGCTTTCGTACGCCTAAACTGAATGCTCTGCTGGTCAGGCCTTTGGTAAATCGCCTTTATGACCCAGAGGATATCTCCATCGGTAGGACATCTGGATAACGAAATCCGCATGAACCTTGATCTGACTTGACTGAACCAGTCTATTGTCTGCTTGCCAATAGGGTTCACTTCCTACGTGAGCAGTCCGACCTGGCACACCAAAGCGTCAACGCTACCCGGGCTACCTTGTGCGAGTTGGTAGCAACTCAAATTCTCCGCCGTTTCCATGAAGCCAATCCCGGGTAGATGGGGCTGATAGTTCTTGCTCGTATCCTGGTCGAGGGCTTCGATCCCTTCCAAGGCGCTCCTAGTGACCTCGAAGAGGAATGGAGGCACATGCAATGGCCCGTTCAGGAACGTGGCGGGCATGAAATGAAGCTCACGGCTCTTGAACTCGCCATCGTTTCGAAAAGCAAGTTCTTTATCAGCTCGGCTGCATGCTATCGCGTCGTCGATGCCATTAACCGAGGCCAAATCACATACACACCCTTATCATTCGTCGACATTCTCCCTAATCACTACAAGCATTTGCCAATCTCTATCTATAACGCCAAGAAAGCTCGCTTGCTCGACCACCATCGCTTGATCGTTCCTCGCACCAGAGTTGTTATCGAATTCATTCAGTTCCTAGTTATCTTGATCCTTTATGTCTTTACTATGATCAACAGACACCAGGGTTTTACTCTGTGGGAATTGGCTTTTTCCATCTATACCACTGGTTGGGTACTGCAAGAGTTTGCAGCCATCATTGAGCATGGCTGGGAACTTCACTCCCAAAGTCTGTGGTCATTCTTAGATGCCAGCTTCATCTTCATCTTTGGCATCTATTTTATAGCGAGACTATATGATGTCGGAAACGGCACCCTTGCTGACGGCTACGGTCTTCACATCCTCTGCGTCGCGGCTCCGATCCTTCTCTCACGGGTTGCTTTCAACATCATGCCCGACAACGTTGTCTTTATATCCCTTCATGCCGTCATGAAAGACTTTACCCTGCTCACGTTCATTGCCTTTTGGTGCTTCACGGGTTTTCTATTGGCACTGCAATGGCTCACGACTTCGGACCAGCTTCGAGATGAGCAGGCGCCCGGATGGCTGACCGTCACCAAATGGCTCCTTTGGATCTGGTTTGGTCTTGATGGCACGGGGATTGGAGTCTGCAAACTTTCACGTCATCTTAGGCCCTGTTCTTATGGTGGCCTTTGCCTTCCTTGGAAACACGCTCTTCTTGACAATTCTAGTAGCCATGTTGACAAACACCTTTGGTCGGATCGTGGCCAAAGAGAGTGCCGAGACCAGATTCCACAGAACGGTTTTGATCTTTGAAAGCGTCAAAAGCGACTCCATCTTCTCATACCCCCCTCCGCTGAATATTCTTGCCTTGATCATGCTTCTCCCGCTTAAGTTGGTTATTTCCAACCGACATTTTTCACACCATTAACGTCTTCCTGATACGAGTTATAAATGCTCCGATTCTACTTCTCATCAACGCAATTGAACGAAGAATCCAGGTTCCGCGGCCCCGGAACAAAAAGTCGTGGTTTGGATGGCAATTTACTGGATTTTCGCCTCATGGAGATGTCAAGGCTGTGTTCAGGGCGAATTTGCCTATGTACATGTCCAATAAGATCAATCAGCTTGACCCCTTAGACGAGATTCCTGTTTTGGAGGCCGATGTTGTTACCACATCTCAGGCCGACGTATCACAGGCGAGGTTAAGAAGGGTGACGATGAGGGATGGGTAATCGATTACGCTTACCGGCTCTTGTCTCCCTAGTCATGACAATCCGATTCGACAAAGCTGGCTACGCCTGGTACCTACAGGAGGAAGCGCTTCGGTTAAGTAAACATATTACCGTTATCAATAGGAAACCTTGGGAACTACGTGTATCCAATACCTAGTGAGCAAAGCAGTGTGTTATAGGCTATATATACTACGCGAATCTGACATGCATTTCTTCGAACAAGTGAAGGAGTGGGTAAGCTGAGGTTATTACTATTAATGGTCATCATGACACGTCTCTCAAGGAGGGCATAAGCTGAGATTATCATCTCTCCTTTATTTGCGGAGCTCCCCACGAGAGCTCCGATACGCGTCTACGGCACAGCCCGAGTTCCGGGTCTCGACGTCACGCTCGGTGTTAATCCGCCACTCAACGCGGAGCAATCCGAATCAACAAGTTCCACTGCTGATGTGGATCAAGTTGATCAGCAAAAGTAGCAATGCCTACGGATCATACAGCTTACCAACTAGACCGGAAAGAGAAAGAAGTTCGGATTGTTTATGCACTGCGGACTTGGCAGCTGACGCACGGAGTTACCAGGACACATATCCGAAATACGCGCGGATTGTCCTGAGTGCGGGATACGCCCTTCTCAAGTGTTGTTTTGGGTTGAGATACAAGTGTGACGCTGTTGTAAGACAGTAAAAAGAGGGGACTATAAATACCGTAAAGGCCCCGTTGTATCTCCATGAAGCAACCAGCCTGCTTAACCTACCGACCCATCCACCTTGCAATTCATCCAAAATGTCCAACCAAGGATACCTCGACCAACCTGACCTGCATGCCAAGGCACCATGGCGCTCAGCCCTCTTGACTTTCCCCGGAAACCTCAAGGCTGCTCTGAAAGCAGCCCAAGAGGATCCCTCAAAGACTATGTTTGGTGTTGGACAAGGCATCCCAAGCCCGTTCGTAACAAAGGTGCCATTCTATGTACTCTCGCAAGATACGCTACAAATGCTGACAGCTTGAAAAGGTGATGGCCTCCGCCAGACCCGACTTTATCTGGCTTGATGTCGAGCATGGCATGTATGACAGACTTGCCCTTCACGAGTATGATATCCTGGCTGTACACGAAATCTTCTTCTCACCAATCTTAGTTGCATCCAAGCCGTCCAACATCACTCAGAGGGAAAGACCATGGCCATTGTCCGAGTGCCCAAGCACGACGAGGCCAGTTTGTCGACGGCTCTCGATGCAGGTGCATCGGGCATCGTGATACCTTGCTGCGAGAGTGCAGAAGAAGTTGAAAATATCATCAAACACATCTATTACCGTCAGTTTATACCTTTTGGTAGAATTGTAAGAATATGCGCGTAATACTTACATCTAACAGCACCCGTTGGCCGACGCTCTTTCAGCCCTTGGGTCTTTACCCCCGGCATCTCGGATACGTCGCTATACGAAGACGATTCGTTCAACATGAAGACTGCGAACAACCATATTGCTGTGATCGCGCAGGTTGAAAGTGTCAAGGGTGTCAAGAACGTCCGTGAGATTGCTGCTGTCGAAGGCGTATCAGCCATGCTGTTTGGACCTGGCGATTTCTCAGCAGACGCCGGTATCCCACTGAAGATGGGCGGCGAGCCTCATCCTACATTGGGTGCTGCCATGGCGGAGTGGGCAGCTGCTGGACGAGAGAATAACATACCTCTTGTTGGGTGAGTTTGAGTGCATGATGACTTGGTGTTGTTGCTAATCCGCTTCTAGTGCTGCGATGGGCCCTGGCATGGTGCCGATGTTGATAGAGCAGGGGCTTCGAGCTATTGTTGTATCAATGGATGTTTGGGGTCTCGCTGGCATGGTCCACGGCCAGGTTGAACAGGGGAGAAAGGAAGCTCAAGAGATAGGCAAGTCGTCTGAGAAGAAGCAAAGCAACGGGGCCTGACGGTGAGAGCAAATGGGGGTATAAAAGCCCATCTCAAACAGGCCATAGAATTTGCCATTCGGTCACTGGACTTGTGTGTACAAAATAGATATTAGATTTATATCGTCACGCAAGTATATCAAAAATCTCTATCTAAATGAGACCATAATTACTCTGTGAACCTTATCCAAGTTCGTACCTCACTATTCTGGCTAAAGAATGCCGCAATCATGTTTAAAATCATCCAGCCACTGCGCACTATCCGCCGCTGTTTGATTCCAAGGATCGTCACTAAACTGCGTTAGGGTTACGATTGTTAAAGGGAAAGGATCCAGTACTTACTCATTAAATAACAAACAGCGGGCTTGGTGCCTTAATTCCTCATCTGAAGGAACGTGACAGTTGGGGTTGTTGGGTGACATTGTTGCTGTCACCCATCTCGCGAGTTCGCGCTTCAACCATCGATGGTGATTCGAGTCGTTCAAGATAAAGATGCCTGTCTTTAACCAGGCAGGTCGGAGACTTGAGTCGCCCTCGCTCGGGCCCGTTCCTGGTGTACCTGGGCTTTCCCCAGACCCGGTAGAAATGGGCCACTCACTCGTTGGGGCTGCCGGCAAAGGTGATTTCGCGTTTGGCAGAGATGATTGCGATGCAGTTGACTGAGTTAGCCAGGGTTCGATAGGGTGTGTTGAGCTAGCTTGACCGCTTGCAAGACCATGTTCCATACCGACATCCGCATTATTGAAACTTGACAGGCCAGTGTTTGCCCAATTCCTCGGCCCCAGGTCGTTCGAAAGGAGATCAAGCACCTGGCGATCATTCGTCATCCAAGGGGGTAGAGAGCTTGATCCGCTTTGAGGGACGCTGCTCCACAAGTCATCCTTCAAAAGCAGGTTTGCTCGACGACGAAAGTCATGAAGCCAATCAGTCGATTTGCTAATCAGTGTAACCAACCAGTTTGCCACAAAGTCTGGAGTTGATCCCATGTCGTCTTCCATAAGCGTGATGATCCTGCAAGCTTCTTTTTGCAGCTCGTGGTCCTGTATGACCATGATTCCCACAGCGCGTTTCGCATGGACAAATGTATGTAAGTGGGACTCAAGCGGACAGGTCTCGAACAACGCATTTTTGCCCTTGATCTTCATGACGGACAACCTACTCTCCGCTCGTGATCGTATAGGTCCGAATCTAGCCTGTTGGGTGATGTCAGGCGAGGATAGGATGAGATCTCTTAGCCACGAGAAGCCACCGTGCATATCCGGATTCTCCTCTGGGAACATGACCTCAGATGCAAAGATAATGCGGCATGCCTCGAGTTGCAGCCGTTTGTTGTTGGGCATGTCTCCTGTCGAGTCATAATGGCTCTGTATGAAGTAAGCCAGTTCGATAGTGAGTAACTCGTACGCGCTCCGGGGAGAGTCTGGTGGCTTGCCACTGGCTTCGAATGGAAATGGGGTTCCCCTTTCAAAGTCGATTAAATCTATTGGTATGTGTCAGTGCTGCTCTTTGATCACTCATGGACAACACTCACAAGGTGGCATGGCATTTTCCAGTGTCTCAAGAATCGACTCATCAAAACCCCAGTTCCCAGACCAGTCTGCCATGGTGCAACCCAATTTGAAATGGTTCGAGAGATGATCAACTCGGTCCAGCCAAGTCTCCAACTCTGCCTTACAGAAACCGCAACGCGACTTAATCTCTGGCTTCTGGGCCTTCCATAGCTTCAGGGAGAGGTCGATTAGTCCGGCATTATGGACCAATCTCAGATGTTGTTTGAGATGGTCTTTTCTGCTAAAAGATCGTTCTTGGCAAGCTGCGGGGTTGTGGGTGGCGAGGTGAGTTTCGCTGGGATTAACTTCACCACAGAACACGCAGTACGTCTGATCGGTTTCTGGATTCACGGCAGTAGGACCATGAGGAGAGCAGACCCATCGCTCAAGTGGTAGATGCAGCGAGTTCTCGTGTCGTTGCCAGTCATACTTTGTCCGAAAGGTTTCAGTGCAAAAGGTGCATTGGAAGGCGTGTCGAGGGATGGCCAGAGATGTCTTTTGCGTTCGTCTCTTGCGATATGAGCGGCCCCTGCTAAGGGATGAAGATGCACTAATCGAGCCCTTGGAGGATCTCGAGTCGGTTGAGGCGCTGGAGGTGGCAAAGCTACTCGCTGAAGATGCATGACGGCGTCTGTGGGTTGATCCTTCATCGCTGGAGCCTGTGTGTCTTCGAGTCACTAAGACTAGGAGTTAGAATGGTCATAGTAGCATACTTCTTCGTACTTACATGAAGGCAGTGCGTCTCTGGAAGCCATCGCTCGGGCAATAGCAGAAGCAGCAGCTGGTTCATTCTCAGGAGGTGAATCAACCCATCGCTGCAGAGGATCCATGTTCCTATAAGATGTATTACTTCGAGGTATTGGCGTTCCAGCTCTTCTCGATGTTTGAGCCGACCCAGATCGACCCCTTGAGGATGCACGAGCACTTCCATCCGCTGCTCGACGCCTCCGGGCATTAGCCAGCCAGTTGGTGACTTGAGTCCGGCTCAAGCCAGTTTGGCACTGTAGCATAGTCTTTTCCTCCTCGCTGGGGTATGGATGTTCGCTGTGCTCAGAGAACCATCGCTTAAGAACACGGGCTGATTCTCGAGTGAAGCGATGACCAATCTTGGGTGGGAGGGAAGGGTTCCTTGGTGATGCGACTGCATCGGCGACAGCGGCGCTGGATCCGGAGTTTGTGGAGTCGACAGAGAGGTTGTGAAGATGGCCTGTTCTCGATGGACCAGAGCTAGCTTGCCCTAAGTCGCCATTGGGTATAGAATCATTGTGTAGGCGTTGCTCTAAGACATCGGCAATGTTATCTTCAGAGGCAGAATGCGCAAGAGATGCGGTCCATAGCTCTTCTATCGAGGTGTTGAAGAAGTCAGGGTGCGCCCCCTGAAAAAGACGAATCATGTCCATCAAAATGTCCTTCGCCAAGTGGAAAAGTCAAGGCATCAAGATCCATCAAAGCACCAGGATCAAGATGCAGGTCTGAGGAGGCCAAGGATTCGTCGCCGGGATCGGCGGCAAGGGTTCGGTGATGCGCATTAGCCATGCCGACGCCGGAGGAGGAGTCCCGGGTCGTCCAAAGGCTAGCAAGGATAATTCAGAAGGTAGATCAAGTATTAAAGATGGTCTAGAAGCTGTATAGAAGGACTTGGAAGCCGTAAAAGTCTTATCAACTGGTGGGATGTTGAGTTCAAGATGGCTCAAATCACCACGAGGGAGGCACCCCCACTTGAGATGCGCTCCATTTTTGTCAATGTCATTCACGCCTTGTGACGCTAACCGAGGACGGATTGGAGATGGCATCACCTGGACTAGCGCTGAGACTAGGATGGATTGAGTCAGTCACGAGTAGCAGTTGCAAAGATCCCATCAAGGGAATTAAGCAATAAGTTGCGCGTATATGAATAAGCACCACGAGCCTCCCTCCCGCCCAAGATGCCCTTATCAAGACGCCTAGTTTAAACCAAACTGGTTGAGAGGCGAATTGTAAAACCTCATCGTGATAACATCCTTGGCAACCCCTTCCAACTCTCTCATTCCGGTATCAATCACCTGCAGGGTTTCCGGCTTGAGGGCCAGGTCTCTATTGGTAAGTTTAGCCTTGTCATCCCTTTCCCCAATCTTTTGAAGCACATTCTTGCGTCCTGGGGCCACTGTGTTAGCATTGGGATATGATGCTATGATGTGCTGGAAATGTGTTCTTTATCATAGTTAAAGCCGGGATAACCGACATACATGATCGTGACGAAAGTTACCGCTCAACACATATAGTTCCAAATGCAACTAAAAACGCCCATATAATTCTAGCTTGTGGAATAAAATCAGTCACTGACCACGCAATCATCTATTTATGCAACCCTGATCCAACACCCATCCCCAAGGCTAAATATAGAAATCCTGTAACACCCGACAACTAATACTTTTTTTTGTTTTCTCAAGGTTCTCCTTCATCAGCCACTTCATGAAAGCTCTGGTCCTCCCGGCTGAAGAAGTCCTGCGGATTTCCTTCATAGATATATTTGTCTCTCTCACCTGCGTAAGGATGGGGTTCAGTAAGTTGGAATGGCCACACAGCCGAAAGGTCGTCGGTATAAGAGATAAAGGATGGCGTCATCGGCCTCAGGTTGTCAGTTGTGCCTGATGTCGATGAAAATGCCATGGACTCGGGGCCGGTCGAGGTCTCTGTCTCTGGGCGCCACTCCTGGCCAAGCCCTCGGTCCGCGGAGTAGGGACTCCAGAAATCCAAGGTTGGGGTGAATCTTTCGTTAAAGATCGTGTCTTCCAAGCGCCTGGGAGAACCTGAAGCGTCGCCGGCAAAAGCTCTTGGTCTCGCGTCGGTCCTCTGGTCTGTGTCATTCGAAACCATTTGGCCAACATCTTCCAATACTCCACCGACTAGAGATGCAGCCGGAAAGTCAGCCGGAAAGTCGGTGGTGCCTGGATAGAGGCTCTCATAGATCTGCCTCCACCTCCAATAAGCCTTCTTCTCTCGTTGCCCATCTTCGGCTTGACGGCGTTCGTTGACAGAGGTTCTCCATCGGTCATACTGCTCCCTGCTCATCAGAGTCCATTTGGCCCAGTGCTTCTTCTTTTCAGGCCAGGGTTTCTCTTCGCATGGGTTATGCTTTTCCTTCAGGATCTCCAGATCGATTTTGCTGACGAGGGGAAATTTCTTCTTGCACCGCATGCACAGATACTTGTGTGAGTGCACCCTAGATAAATGCTCGCTAAGAGTTTTGCGCATGTTAGTAGATGTAGTGGAACGCTTCATAGAGAATAACACTTACTTGAGTTTGACTATATCTTTAAATGTCTGGTCTTTCCTGCAGGCAGGAAGACCAACCTCCTTGCCATTTTCAATGCATTTATCGGCATGAACGCGAATAGGGCAGCGAAGCTGGAGGTCACCTTGTCTTCCCATAAGCACGGGCCACGTCGGGCTGCTTAGGGTAGGGCTTCGCAAAGACTTCGGCTTCCCAACGGAATAATGGCTTTCATCTTGCTCAAGGTCGAACCGTGCTCGGAGACTGCCTACTGACGATCGGAGGTATGCCGGTAAAAGGAGCATTCCACTCCCTATCATGTCAAGGATTTGATGGATGGCATCGGAGCATTTGGAATGTTGCCGTAGGCGCGTTAGCCACTACTTTGCTTAGCATGGGCGAACTCCTCATTGGCAGGTTAGACTCGCCTCCATCACCTGTGGTTTGACTACCATGGAGTTTTGCTCGATCCCTCGAGGTTCTGTATGAGTGTAAAAGAAGTCGTCCATCTGTTCATTACCACAGACGCATCTAGCCTCCTTGAACTCCAACACGAGGCTCCATCCTCCCAGCAGCCAGGTGAGGAATTCGAGGTATACGCACCCTAGGCTCCACACGTCAGAAGATTTAGACATGGCATGTCCTTTGACTTCCCATTCGGGGGGGCGATATGACTGAAACGAAGAGGCCAGTCCGTTCAAGCTGGACTGAGCATCTGAGCCGGGATTGAATGCAGACGGTGGAAAGTGAGAGACGACCAGAACACACTGATCCAGTGTGTCTAGTCCTCCATAGCAAAGGATGGTGTCTAAGCTTATGAATCCGTGTGCTGCAAAGTCAGGCCGGTTGTCCTGAGGGCGACTGTGGATTGTGCTGATAGCGTCCATTAGGCCATAAAGCTGTCGGTAACCCCACTTCATGTGTGTCGGGGACAAATTTGCGTCAACATGTTCCAAAAGGTGGCCGAGGCTATAACAAGCATAAGGAAGGATCAAGCTCCATTGGCCGTTATGCCAGAACGTCTCCAGCATTGGTACTAGATTCATGGAAGCGCCGGCACCTGCCTGCCCAAGCTGGAGTAGCTCCTCTTTGACTTTTGATCTGCTCAATAAGTTGTCAGGGAGTGTCTTGATGGCAAAAATATTTCGCGTAGGGTTTCCCTTGACCGGCCTGCGTTAGCCCAATCCACGAGAGCAAGTGGTCATCGATTTTGACTCACTAGAAATGGAATTCTGTCAAAACAGTGAGCAGTGGGGTGAATTTCCACAAGGGAAACTGTCCCAAACATTCCCATGCTGCTTTCTGTGCTACTTCCGATGCTGTAGTCCCGCCACGGTCTGATCATGTTAGATTGTAGACTAATTACCTCGCAACGACCGCTCCCAACAGTATTGAGGAGGGGGAAAATGAGCTTCCATTGATTGTGAAGAAAGTTGTGCCTCTGGTACTGATTCCATCCTTGAAATACTTGCAAGGGCTCTTTCGGTTCCTCCTGGGAAGGGGTTGGCTGATCCGATGAGTCAAGCGCGGCATGTAGCGGTAATTTTTCATCACAGACATTCTCTATGATGAACTTTGCAATCGCAGAGACTCGGTGCGTCAAAACCAGTAAGGTAAATATCCTCAGGTATGTCTCTGACCGCTTTTTCTTTGCTGAGCCTAAAATCTTGCCAAGAAAGTATTGGGCGTCAGGTTCGATGACTCTGTGCTTCTTGAGCTCAGCCTCGACGCGTTCCTTGGTCAGAATTTGACGAAGCAATGTTTCGGTCCAAAATCGTCCATCGCACCCCTCAATGCTATAACGATGTAACAAGATGTATAGCTCAGTCAGATCGTCATCAGGGATCGGTAGCAGGCCATCATCGTCATACGTGTACAAGATCTCCTCATGCTTGACACCTTCGTTCGTCAGTCCACTCCGAAGCGTCGAGGCTTTAGAATTGCTCTGGTCTTTCACTCCAAAGGATTTATCCTTTTCTTCGACGTCAAAGTACTCGTTGTTGGCAAAGTAACCCAATGGCTGATCAAGATCTGTGCCTTGTCTGTGGGCTGCCAATTTGGATAATGTGGCCACAGAGTTCTCCCATTGGTCTGATTCTGGGATCTCTAGCTCCTCAAACCAGAGATGCATTTGCGAAGGGAGTGCAGATGATTGCACTTCGTCAGGTTCGAATGATGCCAAGCAGTCGAGATTGTAGAGCTGTCCGCTTGGCAGTTGGGGGTGTTCGGCCGGCTTGTCAGCCCACGGTAAAGAACGAAGTGAAAAGCCATGTACGTGCTTCAAAACATGCTCGATCAACTCTGGATCATCTTTGGGCCCTGTTGAACAACACAGCGGGCATCTATCCAGGCCAATCAGAGGTGTCGTGGGCCAAAAAGCCACTGTATGAAGAAGATGTTCTGGGAATGATTCCAAGTGCTTTCCAGCGACATGTTGTCGTAATTGATCGGAATTCGGAAAAGTGATGCCCGTCGTGTTGTCACAAAGCTGGCACTTCCACTGCTTTGGATGGTGTGCGTTTAGATGAGCCTCCCATTCTGCCCTTGTGCGGTACAGGACTTGGGGGGCCGGGCAGGGTTGGCCGATACACGTGTAGGGCTGAATGTCTGATGAGAGATGCTTTCTAGAGACTTCATTAGCAAAGGGTATAGTTTGAAGGGTCCGGCGCTATCACTCACTTCCACGCGTCTCGGCTGTTTAGTACGCTGCTCGGAAGCGCCTCACAACAACAGGGGCACTTGGTGATCTTTTTGTTGTTCCATGTCCGCCCCAGACATAACCCCAGATTCAGACGCTTTGGGTTGTGAGAGCTTTGGGTAATCGGCTCCCCCTGTGATGGAAGTAATCTGTGACTTGGCCGCCGGTACTACTTCTTGCATCTCTTGCCATTTGAAATTGCTCTCTGGAACGGACGCTGATGTCATAGATAGTGTCGGCGGAGGTTCGATTGTCCTTGGCTCAAGGCAGTCTGCTGGGGCGGCTTCATTTGGTGCAGCGAGGCTCACATCTGGCTTTTGGGCAGTGATTGGTTCTGGTTGAGGTAGGGGTTTCGCCCCTTGATGAAAATCTCTCGTGAGTTGCGGACGGCTTGCCAGCTTCATTGAATGCCTTTGGGCGTATTGGAATCTGTGTCTTCGTCGGAGGTTGGCATCGACAAGTCGGTGTTGAAGAGGCGTGAGCGTGCCATTAATCTCGGTCTCCCACCAAGTTGGCTGGTTCTGATCTGGTAGACATTGCCCTATATGGATCATGCATTCCAGATGCGCCTTCAAGTCTTCCATTCCAGTGGCATCAAAGCTCCTATCAGTCTTGATGAGCCGGGACTTTCGTCCAGTCTGACGCACTACAGCGGCGACCAAAGCAAGGTCATCGATGATGCTGTCGACGCATCGCTTTGCTTCGTTCAGAGGGCGAATCTCCCTAGTTTCCAAGCATTCTATAAGATAGGTGTGTAATCTCGCGAGAAGCCTTTTTATCAGTCTCATCTCTTGTCCGAAAGGCTCGAATCTGGTGTCGAGAGAAGGTCCTTTTCTGGACATTGCTCCCACCCCATCCACCCAGAGGTTGAAATCAGCTCGCCGGTTCTCCACCCATTGTCCTTGTGAGAGAACCTCTCTTGTAAGGCAATCGTCGAATATGCAAAGGCACTGGCTTGCAAGGTCGGAGACCGTTTGCATCAGGTAGGCCATACTTGTGGTTGAGTACGTAGGAGGTGAAGAACACCAAGAGACGCGGATGGTGGAAGGTTGGAAGATCAAGTGAGGGGAACCAGAGAAGCCAAACTTACGTAAAGCACCAAGGGACGAAATGCCACGAATTTGATTACGAGATCAACATATGATATGATTTACCATAACCAATCATGCGGAATGATCATGCCAAGCCTGCTGCAGGCTGCAAGAGCTGAAGTGGCTCAGTCAGCCGGATCAATCTGAGCAGGCTGTCGAGCGGGGGATCTCTCAAACAACAAATCACTGACCCTATCATGGATGATGAGAACACTGTCCACTCCCTCGAAGCCTACTGCCGTGGTATTAGCGAGGTGCTGGAGAAGATGCCGAGATGCCCACATTCAAGTCAGGAAGCGCGTGAGAACGAACCAGGCCGGCTGTGCGCTGACTGTTCGACAATGCAAACAAAGCTTACCATCGTTTCCATCCTGCTGAAGAGCGCCCGCGAGGACGGCTCTTGTGCAGAAATTCGAGACCATACCTTTGACCTTCTAAATATTGTCCGGGAGGTGTGCTGTGTAAGTTCCTCCCTGTGATCCCGATACATCAATGGAAGCCATGGCCTAACAAAGCTCAACAAGTGGCAACGCCCTGCACTCCCGGAACTACTGAGCTTTGGGAGGATCACGCAGCTTTTCAAAGACAAAACTCGCACACAAGCTCTCCACCGGAACATTTTTCGGTACCTGGATGAACCCGCATTCTCGCGTGAAGGCCTAATCCAGAGATGTGAAAACCTCCTGAAAACACTCCAGCCTAAAGACTCAGAGCAGCCCGAAAGTCGAATGGAACCAGATGATCATTCTCGCTTTCACGATGCGTTGGTGGAAGTGCTTCGCCAATATACTCTTTGCAGCTCCTGTCCTCGACCGACTGGCTGCGAGACGCCAAGTTCATGGCACCCAGCAAGAGTGTTCCTCATGGACTCGGTAGTTGAAGACAACCTCGTCCAATTCGACGTCGTCACATCTTCCAGTCAAGCCGGATGGTGGCAAGACCTTTGCATCAAAATACCACTGTATGTCCCTTTTTGGTTACAAATCATAATTCTCGACTAAGAGCATGACCAGATCGATAGGGAAAAAGGTGACCTTCGCAGATGACAACAACCCCACGGGCCAGCCCTCTGGTGAAAGCCTACAAGGCTTCTGCCAAATCCTCGAGAGCGAAGATCACAGTCGTATCTCTCTCAAGTTGCACAACAGAGCTCTCTTCCGAATAGGGACTGATCTTCCCAAGCACCGCCCATTCCCCGGCACAGGGATGTCCTTGGCGGACGTTCTGGGTGAGTACGAACTAACTGTCAAAGAGAAGCTCTCTCTTGCTCGTTCTGTATCCCTCGCGTTCTGGCAGTACTACGAGTCACATCTCATGTATCGCGCTTGGACAAGTCAATCCATTTGGTTCATGCCAGAGCCAGATCGCAAAGACCACTCAAAAACGTGTGCCACTGAAGATGTACGTTGCGTTTTACCCGGAAGCCGATGATTGTGCCTATGATTCCCGCGAATTCATCCCGAATGATCGTCTAATTCATCGCTGTCCTCGAATCCAACAACTTGCCCTTGTCCTCCTTCAGATTGGACTCGGTAGACCGATCCGCAACATTTTTTTGGGCCAAGAAGCACGTCATTTGAATATGAACTACTCGGAAGCCTTATATTACCTCGACGAACTCAGATTGGCCAAATGGGAAAGCTTTATCCACAAGGACACCTTCACGAAGGCGATCGAGAAGTGCCTGACGCTCGAGGACTTAATGGGGAAGAATGGAAATTCTGGCACGGATCCTTGTCGCATTTCCCGAAGAACCCTGATCTACGAGAAAGTTGTCTCACCTCTCGAATGGCTTCACGGATCATTCCGAAAAACGAATACCCAGATTCACTATCTATCCAACAAGCAAACTCTCGTGGAACCTGAGCCTGCCGAAAGGCAATCCCCAAACACTGTCCAGGAGGCAGAGGAGCGGCTGGAACCAGCCGAGACGACTGCGCAACCGACCTTGTCAAGTAAAGACCACGTTGAAAACGAAAGAACGACAGAAGTTCCGGAGATGCATCCTTCCGACAGACGTGGCTTCGAGACGGCCATATTCTGCGCCTTGCCTCTTGAAGTTAATCCTGTTGAAGCTCTGTTCGACCACCACTACAAAGACGATGGAGTGTTCTACGGCAAAGCTCTAGGTGACACAAATGCCTATTCTACCGGTGTCATAGGGCGTCACAATGTTGTCCTTGTCCATATGCCAGGCATGGGCAAGCTTGCTGCTGCCGCCGCTGCCGCTTGTTGCCGTATAAGTTTTCCGAAGATTAAACTCGCCATTCTGGTGGGCGTATGCGGTGCAGTGCCTGTTGTTCCCAGCACCGGGACAAAGATAAATCTAGGCGATGTCATCATTAGCAACGGAGTCATTCAGTATGATTTTGGCCGGCAATTCTCGGACCGATTTGAGCGAAAGGACGCGGTTCTTGATTCTTTGGGGAGGGCCGGTCTTGAAGTGCGGTCGACCCTCAGCAAGCTGAAAACCCACCGGGGCACAGAAACGCTGCAGTTCAAGATGGCACAACATCTTGAGAGGCTTCGAAAGAAAGAAAAACTGAGGGCCACATACCCCATCACGAGAGACAGCAAGTCCTCCAAGCCATCTTACTGTCGTCCAACCCAGAATTCGGTCAACACCCCGACGCCCGCCATCCACTTTGGTCTTATTGCATCAGGAGACGCAGTCATGAAATCGGCAGATCATAGAGACGGAATCGCGAGTCGAGATGAAATCATCGCTTTTGAGATGGAGGGCGCGGCAGTTTGGGAAATCTTCCCTTGCCTGGTGATCAAGGGAGTTTGTGACTACGCAGACAGCCTCAAAAACAAAGGTGTTCCAACCTTATGCGGCTGCAACAGCAGCAGCATGTACGAGAGCCTTCCTGGATAGTTGGGAGTGCGGTGATACCGCAGGAGCCTTCTGGCAAAGGGTGCAAGCTATCCCAACACCTCCCGCATCCCAGGAAGAAGGTGTCGGCGGGGCAGTGTTGATACCTTGTAAAAGAAAGGCTGGGGATATTTGTGGTAGTCCTTGAATATCATTTTTAGTGGGTAGCATAAATACAATATGCAATGGGTAACTACGAGAGGCCAACAAGGCAACCTTCAGTGAAAACAAACAGGAACTTGTACAATCACCTGTACCCTAGCCCAGGATCTCGCAATGATCCCGGGGGGTCTCGCAGTGGCAACCGGTCTTCCAGCTCAGCTATCCCATCGAGGGCAGAGCTCCAACTATAATAAAGAACAAATTTCCAAACATCATAGCATCATGTCCCGATGTTAACAAGTGGGCAGTGACGACCAAAAAGAAAAAACTTTGAACATATATCTGAAAGCTTATACATGAAAGTACACAATAGCTAGTGCCATACGAAAAAGAAAAAAGAAAAAAAAATATGGGACCCCTGCCAGGTCCCCTGGGCGATGTTTCGGCGTGGTGGCCAACTCGGCCAGCGTTGATAGTGATGATTCTTGGCATGAGCAGTTGAACGAGAATCCATGGAGGACGCTGACCCTCTCGAGAGAGGTTTCAAGCCCGCCCGGACGAAAACTAGTAATGGCCTGCATTTTTTCATCAGCGCCTTACTTGAGGTAATATCCACGAGGTATGCTCATCAATCAGTAGCTAGCGGAACCAGATTTCCAACCTCAGCCGTTCCATAGAACCGAGACCCCATTTTAGGCCAACATAAAGTGTGGGCTTAGACTTTCCATTTTTATCATATGTATCAGGTTTACTGTTTTGTATTGAGCCTTTGATTGGAGGTGACGTGTCGATAGTCTATGGATAGGTATGGTCGTTAGTCACTGAAACCTTACGTGATGGCTGTCGTCCTATACAACGACCAACTTCACCTCGTCAAGTATCACTCAGAGTCTGCATGTTCCTTCTTTATCCTTTTACAAAATCTATAGAATCACGATTGATGTTGGCTTCTTGCCGAGCACCAGATCACGCCATATTGGGTTCTGACCCGAGCTCAACAATGCCTTTCAGTACTGTTTTCGCTCAAATGCGATAGGTGACAGTATTACGCTTAACAACCAATCACATGAACTTCATTGACTTCACATTCGAAGTTTTGAAGAGCCGGTAAGGGCCATATTTAACAATGGGTGAGGAGCTCAATGAGCTATTTTCGGCACCTTGCCTTTGGGCGCCATTGTCACCCGGCTTGGGCAGCCACATAATCATGAAACAACCACGTCTTTGGCGCCCCCAACAGTATTGGTAAAAACAAGATCGTTCAAAGAGTGGGATGGTCGCCCCCAAAGAGACCTTCTGCATCAGGGAAGATCTTCTGTCACTGCCGAGCCGAGCGGTTCTAGAAGCCGCTGACTCCCGTCACCAGACCAGCCCTAAATGCCTCTCAGACGATAACTTCCAAGTTTAGGTCGAACGACTTTTGTACAAATGGTTCGATCCGATAGGATAGTTGGGCGCAGGGATCCAGGCTCTTAACAAATGGAGTAGGGTAAAAAGAGATTGAGCCCTGCTAGATTTGTTATAGGGTTACTGCATGGAAATTCCAGAACAACATGCCGAGTACCGGGTATTGTCTGCAGCTGACGATGAGTTGTACTCTTAGGTCTCTGTCTTGTAGATTGCATCACATGGTCTTTCTCTACCAAAGCAAATACCGAGGTCTGAATACTTAAGCTCATGAAGGCCACCAACAATGCGAGAGTAATGGATCAGGATGAGAAAGAAAAGAACAAGATATACAACTCTTGACAAACTCGAGTATTATTTGGCTCTTGGATGTCTTTACAAACAATATTTGTCTTGGCTTTTCACCAATGCTCGCTTGTTGAAGCCGTGCTGACTACCCCATACTCCAATCACGTTGATTTTAATGGATTAGTTTAGGTTATGACATTTGTCAAGATTTTTGCAAGTCAATGCTTTATCGCTGGAACTTGAATGGAAGTGAAAGGGCCGAATTCCTTTACAGATGGAGCACAACAGACTTTTTAACATTGTCCAAGTCTCCGTACATGATGAATTACAAAAGTCACTTGCTGTTGATTCATTGATTTCAAATTTGTGAACATGTTCCAAGACATCAAATGCCTGAGACTTTCAAGGTCCGGGCTTGATTCAAGATCCCTGACCAAGCGCATGATTTAGTTCTTGAGCCGTCACCAACCGGATCGCAACATGTATTACCTGGCCTATCAAACAGCTTCCAACCGTTCAAAAGGGATAGATGACGTGGGCCGGTTGGTTCAAACCAATACAAGCCTTGATGAAACAGCAGACGTGGCTGAGCCAAGAGGTGGTCGGCTTGCCTATCTCGTCGCACCTCCCATGACATTAGCAAGGCAAGGTCGGCACTGCGCAGGTACCAACTCGTGGCGAGGCTCACCATCCCTGAGGCGCGACTCACATCACATCTCCACTTGGGGACCGCCGGCGATAGTTGTCTAGTTGACACAACCTTGATCCCAGACAGGTGGATACGCCGCCGGCCACCGCCGGCCAGTCACTGTGGCGATCAGCAATTCCAAGGCCGGGAGCGCTATGCCCTATCAGACATCGTGGTCACCAAGAGCCGTCGTTAGCGTCGGAAAGCTTCCTGATGTGCGGCTTTTTGAGGCTCTCCGAAAGGGGCGGCATGCAGTAGGCCTGCCAGACACAGGGCACCACATAAATTTCAGCCTCCCCTATGTTTTTCGCCGCGTTCAACTACTCATCCTTTCACCTGGGGAAGAATATGCTAAATGTCGCGCATCGGAAAGTACGTAAATACCACGCAATCAGCAGCTGACGGGTCAAATATGGAGGACGATTCGAATCGCGCCCGCCCCCGGAGTCCCCGGAGTGCCATCGCAACGGGCGAGTCCAGGGCACTCCACAAACTTCGTCAATCGTTTGCTAATAGCTTCTCGGACGCCCGTCGGTGATTCGAGGCTTACGGGCCGACGACTCCAGCGCGGATGGGCCTTTGCGGAGGTTTCAATGCCCATCACCAGATTTTTACGTACAACAACACGGGGCTCCTTATGGGGTGCCTCCCCTTCTCACCAACGTGGGGATCGTCTCCATTTCGACCGATGGATGGATGAGAGCTTGGGCCAAAATTGTTCTGTTAAAAAGGGTCCCGTCTAGTCGCTTCCCCAGTGTCTCCCTTTGAAAATCGTGGAGTTCAAGCAGCTCGCTTCGTTCCTCTCCAGACTTTCCCCAGAATCACACTTCTCACTGCATCCATTCCTTCAATATGGACACCGGAAACAACATGATGATATCTCAACAGCCGCCGGCGCCCTCAGCCGCGGAAAAGAACCACGGTCTTGACGATGACAAGATTGCTCAGATCAACGACTCCTACGACCAAGCCCCAGGCACCATCACCGATTTTGAGAAACAAAAGATCGCCGAGGGAGAGGCGCACTTCCATCGTCTCGGATGGAAGCGTCTAACCGTCATCCTCATGGTCGAGGCCATTGGCCTTGGTCTTTTCAGTCTCCCCGGTGCCTTTGCGACTCTCGGTGTCGTAGCAGGAACTTTCTGCTGCGTTACGCTAGGTCTCATTGCCATCTACACTGGTTACATCATTGGCAAGGTCAAGGTGGTTTATCCCTCGATTGGCCACTATGGCGACATTGGTGGCCTCTTGATGGGCCGCTTCGGAGAGGAGCTGTTTGGCGGCATGTACGTGCTGCAGCTGATTCTCATGACTTCTTCCTACGTTCTCACGGGCACAATCGCCCTCAACGTTCTGAGCGACTATGGAACATGTGGTGTTGTCTTTGGAATCGTCACTGCGATTCTGCTGTTTGTTCTAGCCATCCCACCCTCATTTACTGAAGCCGCTATTCTGGGCTACATCGACATCGTCTCCGTCATGTCCGCAATTCTCATTGCTGTCATCGCCTCGGGCGTTCAGTCCTCGAATGCTCCTGGTGGTCTGGCCGCTGTCAACTGGTCAGCATGGCCAGCCGAGGGCTGCACCTTCAAGGACGCCATGGTGGCCATCTGCAACATGATTTTCGCCTACAGTTTCTCCATGTTCATGACTCCATTCCAATCTGAGATGCACACCCCGTCAGACTACATGAAGTCAGTTTGGGTTCTGGGAATCGTCGAGATGGTCATCTACACCGTTACAGGTGTTCTCATCTACACCTTTATCGGCCCTAATGTGCAGAGCCCGGCTCTTCTCTCGCTCGATGGCGTCATGCCCAAGGTGGCCTTTGGCGTTGCGCTCCCCGTCATCTTTGTGTCCGGCGCCATCGGCAACACGGTCACTGCTCGTTATGTTCATATCCGACTCTACAAGAACTCGATCATCCGATTCATCAACACCCCCAAGGGTTGGATCACCTGGATTGCCGTCCTGGCCGCCATCACGGCTCTCTCCTGGGTTCTCGGCGAGGCCATCCCCTTCTTTTCGGATCTTCTCTCGCTCATTTCCGCCCTCTTCGTGTCTGGTTTCATTCTGTACTTCCCCCCTATCATGTGGTACAAACTTCTTCTCAAGGGCAAGTGGTACGACCGAGAGAATATCCTCCATGCCATCTGTTGCATTTTGGCCTTCCTCTTCGGTCTTCTCGTCCTTGTCGGAGGAACGTACGCCACCATCAAGGATATCGTAAGTCTCTCAAAACCTGATTTTTACATTGTTTGAATTCAAAACTGACCCTTGGAACAGCAACACCATTACAAGATTGGTGCCTTCCGGACCCCATTCTCCTGCACAGAGTGAGCTGAGGGACACTGATTTCAGTCCCCTCCTCTTTGCTAGATTCCGGAGGTGTTTGATGGATTTGTAAGATGTGGCAGTGTATATATGAATAGAGCGTCAGAGTACAAGATTTCAAGCGTTATTCTCAGCCAAGCGCATCCTTTCCTTTTATTGTTCAGTGCATGGGACACATGTGGGCACCGACAGGGAGACGAGGACCCCTGTTTCAACAACACCCGCTGATAGCCGGCGATGCCAAGAAAAGAGACTTATAGCCATGGGTGTCAGTAGTTAGCGAAACAAGTTAGATTTGAATGACTGATCGAAACCCCCATGTCAGAGAAGTGGATAACCTCCCGGCGGCCATGTGGTGAGCCGCCGGCAAAGCAAGGTGAAGTGAAAGATGACAGCTGAATTGCCACAGGTGGACCACTTCTCCTCCTTCTCCTCGATCCGAGAGGTCCACCTGAAACTGGGGGAGATTCTTGAATGAGCGGAGAGATTGGGGTTGCTGTGCCTTTCCCCCCGTGGTTTTCCATTCCCCCATGTTTGTTCTTTTGCGGAGGATTCCCCTTTGATTCAAGATGGGATGAAAATGAAGTTCATGTCTCACGAGAGCCTCCAACAGTTCATGCACGATCCTGCGTAGTGGCATGCAGATGTTGAGATCTTGAGAATCATCCCACGCTCCACCAAGAGCGAGATGAGATGTAGATGTACGCCGAAAAAGAAAAAGAAAATGCAGATTTGTTCTCACCGCTGATTCATCTTGGATACTACCTGTCATATTACCCAAGATAGAGGGTCCAAAGTGACGAAAATTATTCTGGATTAACGAGGAGCGACTGGAGAAGCACCAAAGTGTCAATGTAAACTGTTGTGTTGATTGACCTATTCTACTGATGCATATTTCCCATACTATTTGCAGAATTCAGCAGCAACATTCGTCAAGCCCTCAGCAACCTTCTTTATCGAATCCACATCCGCCCATTCCTCCTTAGCATGAAGACCCTCGCCCTTCGGACCCCAAAGCAAGGGGACAATCCCTTCTTGAGACAAGAGGGCACAGTCAGTCCAAAAATGTAGCTCCAGCCAGATTAGCGTCCTTTCCTATAGCCTTACTTGCGATATCGGCCACGAGCTTGGTGAAAGGGTGGTCCAACGGAGTCAAATGAGGGGGACGACTAAACTTGACCTCCAGGTCAGCCTTGAAGCTGGGCACCTCGCTAGCTACCTTGGACATGACCTCTCGGATCTCTCGGTCCACTGTCTCCGGCGTTTCTCCATCGACAGTTCGACGTTCCATGGTGATGGTGCATCGTGCGGGGTAAGAAGACGACTCCTCGCCTCCGTTGATGAGGGAAGCATGAACAGTGCCAGTTCCCAAGGTTGGATCAGCAGGACCCTCTTGGAGCCGCTTCGCATATCTTCCAAACTCAGCTAAGAAGTACCCAGCGTTCACGATAGCGTCGATACCGAGATCAGCCCTGGAACCGTGTGCCGCAAGACCGTGGACTGTAAGCTCCAACACGACAAAGCCCTTGTGGGCGTGGAGAATATCAAGGTCTGTTGGCTCTGACACAATGGCAGCATCGGCCCGCCAACCTGCACGCAAGACATCTTCGGTTCCGATGCTGGCATCTTCTTCGTCGGCAACACCGGTGAAGATGACATCGCCTCGGAGACCGAGCTTCTTGGCGTTGGCGAGTGCCACCATTGCGGCTGCGACGCCAGACTTCATATCAGCCGCTCCACGGCCGTAAAGCTTGCCATCAACGATCTTGCCGCTCAGAGGATCATCCTCGTAACCCATCAGAGTAACGGTGTCGATGTGTCCGTTCAACATCAGACTCTTGCCGCCGCCAGAACCGCGCGCAACACCAACAACCGACGGACGACCCTTGGTGTACTCGATCCAGTGAGATTCCAGATCTCGGTGTTCCAACCATGCTGTGACGTAGCGAGCGATGGCTACTTCGCCAGGGCCCGGAACAGAGCCAAGTGATGGGCTTGCAGAGTTGATCTGAACAAGAGTCTGAGTGAGGGTGACGGGGTCATCACCAGAAACGTCGCGTGGAATGTCATAGTCTCTGTTTCGCTCCGTGCAGAAGAGAACTACGACAGACTTGTCATTCAAACCGAGGGTTTGCTTGTCAGACGGTGTGAGTCTGCGGAGTGCGGCGAGGGAAGCAGCACCACATGGTCCAGCCTCAACACCCTGGGATTGAAGATGGAGAGCGGCTCGATGCGACTCAAAGTCCGAAACAGTGACGCTCGCATCCACCCCATCTTTCAACAGGTCCCAGGCAATCGTCGACGGAACTCCACAGTTGAGGCCAGCCATGATGGTGCCAGATGTTGGAATAGTAGTGAACTCTCTTCGTTTAAGGCTCTTCCATAGACAAGCTGCTGTGTCTGGCTCAACAGTAACGACGGAGGTCGAAGTCCCTTGTCTCTTGAAGTGGGTGGTGACGGCTTGAGCAAAGGAGCCAACTCCGACGGGGGCAAAGACAATGTCGGCGGTGGAGGAGCCGAGCTGCTTGTCTACCTCGCGCATCATGGTGAGATAGCCATCAACAATCCACTATCTACAAGTTAGTTCCCTATGCTTCTTATTGGGGAGTAATAACTGACCTGAGGAACGTCTTGGTAGTCGCTAAAGGCGTGGTCCTGAACCAAGATACCTTTCTCGTGCTTAGAGGCGGCCTCAACTTCCAAGACAGCATCATCATAGCTTCCCTTGCTGATGACAACAGTAGCGCCCTCCGACTGAATCAGCTTGACGGTAGATGGGTGCATGGTCGAGGGAACATGAATCTCGGCCCCAATCCCAAAGATGGCACCCATCCGAGCCACGGCACGACCATGGTTGCCCTCAGTAGCAGCGTACAGCACCAGATCATGCGAAACCGCGGCTTTTCGAACAGTCTCAAGGTCAGAGTCAAGAGATAGCCCAAATTTCTGTGCAATTGCACGGAACGAGCCCCAAGAAGCGCCGAGGATCTTGAATGCGGGGAGGCCGAAGCGGTTGGTCTCATCCTTGACATGAACAGCAGCGACGCCAATCTCCTTAGCAACGCTCTCCAAGCTAACCAGTGGTGTCGGTTGGTAGTTGGGGAGACTTTGGTGGAAGCGATCAATGACGTCTGATGAGGAGGGAGCGGGGGAGGTCCATGATTTGGCCTTGGGGTTGAAGTGAACAGGGCGACGAGCTGTAGTCATTTTGGCGGGGAATTGAAGTTCTTGGGAAGGGTAAGGGGGTAATAAAGAGATTCAGGTAATGAAGATATTCACAGTGACTGGGCTGGCCGAGACCCAACGGATCTTTTGGTGGATGAATGTGAAACGACAAAGAAGGAAGAGTGGCTCAGCTCTTGATCCAGCAGTCAAAGTTAAGATGTCCTTTTCACCGTCCAAGGAGAGTCGAGCGATATTTATACTTGAAATCTCTTCGGAGGGGGCATCAATCCGTAGATGTCGACATTGGGCGATGCGCCTTCTGCGTACACATTGGTAGTCTGCCTTTGTCAAGTTGAAGGCGATGAGTAAGATCCACCTCAAATGATGCCCCGCAGATGAGGAACCGGCCTCGGCATCATCGCTACTTGCATATTCTGATGTTTGCCAAGAGCATCTCCCAATGAGACAACCAACTGGGTATTGAGACTTGGTACAATTTTGGTTGTAAAATTAGACCAAATTCTAGGGGTCCAACTGTCTCCAAGATACATATTTAACACAAACGTTGTTCATCCTCTCAACGGCATCATGCCCCCCCAGACATGGAACAGTCCATAAAACGACGCCCGATCCCAGATCCAGTTGCTTTCATGAAGCCATTTCCGCAATCATAGGTAGTCCTGGTGAAATTAGTATGGTCCGAGATCCGAAGGCGTTCATTGTAGGATACCTTAGGTCTCTCATCTCCCGAGACGGAGGAGTCTCATAAGAACAACACCCACATCCCATACGGCAATGAGCTGGGCAGTGCGACTTGGTGCGCGTGGATCAATTCAAGAATCTCGGGGCATTTCCCCCTGAGCCATTCCTCTACCTAGCGCAACGTTTAGGTCCCCAACGTCACAGTTGGCTCCCTCCTTTGCTGCCAGGAAAAGCCTGGTGCAAGGGAAAGAAATCTGGAACAGATTCCACTGATTTCTTGTGCTCATACTAATGCAATGCGCCCCAATAGTGCCGGGAGCTGAACTGAAGACCCTCACGAGGCCGCAGCCACTGGGGAAATTTGACCACTAAACCCGCTCTAGGCGATAACCATACCAATCATACGCGCTGTAATAAGCCAACTTCTCAGCCCAAGGGGCCTGGATCACAGCGTGCAGCGGGTCGCAAATGGAGGCTGGTCAAGGCAGATTCCCCCAAAAATAAGCTTAATACAAGAGTGCACCTCGAGCCATTCCTTTGCGGCTTAACTTGACCTCTTTCTTTTCATTACTTCTATTCAAAGACCTCATCTCTGAAAAGTACCTCCGATCATCCTTGCTTCCGACCACTATCATTCTGCCAACACCGCCTAACATCGTACTAGTACTCAAAACATGGCTGCCCCAAAAATGGGCCCCTTTGAGCGTGGCCAGAGATACACCGGCTTGACAAAACAAGCTCAGCTGTTCTATGAACAACACAGGAAGGATTCACAGTCATGCGAAGAGAGTGCAAAAACACTTTTTGAGGCGGTAACAGCCATCGCCGCTGCTCAAGGCACAACATGGGACCAAGTTTTTGACTTGCCGGATGCTGTCAACAACATCGTCTTTGATGGAGGCTTCGAGTATCATGGTCCCGAAACCGTCGGCGAGTTTCTCTCCCATGCACAGTGGTTTTTCCTATGCTCGCTCGTGGGACTCGGCAACGCGTCTGCTGGAGCATCATCACTCCTGTACTACATCAGTGCCACACTGTGCATGGAACCTCGCAGTCCTCCTCTCTATGCTCGAATGCCCCTCGGTTCTTGTTTTTCGCCTTGCGAGAGTACCAGAATCTCCGTTCTTGTACAAACGCCTTCTTCCATGGGCTCGGCTAGGCTCCTTCTTCCAAGGTAAAGGGCAGAGTACTGTTCGTATGATTGGAATGGAGCTGTTCGATGGCGATTTAGCCTATGAGGACTCTACGAAGCCCATTCACGATGTGGCACCCTTGCGATTGAACGCATGTGCGCACTCAACAATCATGAAGGCCATTTCGGACAACATCACCAAGCTTGCAACCAAGGCTACAAAGCACGCTGAGATTCCCGAGACTGCATTGTCGTTTGACATTCGCAAAGAGTTCAACGCCGTCGCGCAGTCGTTGATTGCAGCATACGACAAGGTCCCCGATGAAGTTATGGAAAGAGTGGGAGATTATGACAGGATCTACCAGAAAAAGTATTTGGGCCAAGATCCTGACCTCACCGACTTTGTTTTCGAGTTAAACAAAGCGGCACCTACAAACATCATTCGGCTCGACATTTCTCACGCTTTCGCTGTAAACACGCTTTGGGCGGAGACGGGAGCCTACGACGGTGCGTTGTATGGAAAGTACCACTCTGGCGAAAACAAGGACAAGATCTTCCTGGAGGACGACGAGTTGATAACAGGGGCGACATGGAAGAAGGGGTTGTTGGCTAAGAATACAAAGAAGAAACTCATCTTCGACTTGATCATCACCACCACAAAGAGGACCCTTGGACCTTTTGGCACCGGTGGTGACGATATCAGAGGGGGCTCCGTGGAAGAAGAATCTTTCCAGGTTCCTGACAAGACGAAGGTCTGTGGTATAATCGACCTGGCAAGCGAGTTCATCGAGCACCGGGGAGACGTCATCATGGAAAATGGGCCATACATTGCCGAGTTGCGGTTCCTTGTTACTCTCACCCACTGAAGTCTCGGAACCTTCGAGAAAACACATGGTTTATCAGTAGACTATTTCCGTAGAGAAGACAGTGGTGGTGTTTGAAAACCAGTTGTTCATCGGAAGCTCAAGTCTACCCACTCACTATCTATGGTGCTTAACAGTTCCCCATCCATAATCCCGTGGACGTAGGCCTCCCCCACGACAAGGTAATGCTCGGAGCTGTCCGAGCTCTCTCTACGGACAATGAACGGCACACGCCCGCCAGAAAGAAGGACTACCACATCACCGGGCTGGGCAGAGGGAGGTGCCAGGCCTATATACCCAGACTTTGTAACGATGAGCCTTCTGGACCATGACACATGGTGCATAGTGCTTTCAAATTGCCCAGTGTCCTTTTCCGGGGTTCCGTTGAGAGGATGAACATTCCGTAACGCACTGATTATTGCGTCGATGCCAGGAGTCAAGCTTGAGGCTTCGCCTTCTTCCCTCGGAGTTGCATGGGAGCTTGCAAGGTATGGCGAGAGTTCGTCCCGCGCTCGTGATGCAAATGCAGCAAAATTCTGAATCCACTCTTGGGATACTGGATACTCGTGCGTCCCTAGTCCCATATTTCCTATCAGCGTGCGCCAAAATGCGCCAATCATGGTGCCAGATTCACCATCAACGGACGGATATTGTGCCCCAAAGTCAAGCATGCTTCCCCAATTCTCCAATCTGAGCTGGCTTGCTTGGTCTTCCAAGGAGGCAATCCTTTCTATCGTGTCGAATGTGTAGGCTGATAGCACCAAGGTGTTTGGGTCGGCGGATGAATGCCGAAAGCCTACCGGCCGTCCGGTAGCAGCAGCGTAAAGGGTCAAGTTACCACTCCTAGGTGGCATGCAGAGAATAGAGACAACCTGATGCACGCTATAATCTGGTACCCAACTCGGAAGTTGATGAAAATGACGAAATCTCGCATCCTCGATACCAGAAAGAACATCAAGGGAGCCTTGGCTGATAAGATGAAGAGTGACATCCCGAAAGACCTCGACGACCGACTTTCGATAATTTGGCTGGAGCAGAGGCGGTAGAGGATGAGATCTCCGGCTCTCGGCCAGGTTCATCAAGGCAAATATCTTGTCGACTGGCACCGTGGCCTTGAAACGTCGAGTCGATGCCAGCAAGAGATCCAGGCTCTGACGTTCCCCTCTCTGATGCCGTATGCGGCAGTTCATCAGGCCCGTCAGAAAGCCGGCGGCTCCAGACACGTTGTACTCATCGTGGAGTAGCTTGATCCAGGAACTTTCGACAAGGAATGTGGCGGCTCTTCCGAGAACATCGAATGGTAGCATTAACAATCCGCAGAATATCGAGGGGTTCTGGGACACAGCGACTTCCTGGATGATCCAAGCACGTTGGAAGGCTGACCTGGAAATGAAATGCATGAGAGCACCCCATTTTGGGGAGGGATAGATTGGGACCCCAATAGCGTACATGTAGATGGGGTTGCGCAGAGCGTCAATGCCAGGACGCTGATGGCCCGAGGCGGAGTGTGATATCTCCAGGCGGTTCAGAGATTCCAGCATGTCCATGACGTCCTCCGTGTGTTCGTCCGGCTCACCAATCCAGAACAGATCCATAGAGGCGCGCTCGTATATTGCACACATCTGCCCGATCTGTTGAACACGTTCATTCTGGTCGTCTTGGTTGATACATATCTGATCAATCCAAATGATGCGTTCGCCGGCTGTCTCACGGTAGTTCTGGAGGAAGTTCCAGAGGTTGAGACTGACTTCGAGATACTTTTCATTGATCAATACGGGCCTGAATATGTTGGGCAGACTCTCTTCATGCCATGTATAGGACAACGCGATATATCTCGGAGTGTCTTGGGCAGCAAGGTCTGCATCAAACATTTTGCATCGGAGAATATCTTGGCCACCTTCTGAAAGAATCTGAAGTAGGCGAAAACTGGTGGAGTTTTGAAGACGGCTATACTCTAATTTTGGCGTGTCCGGTGGCACTTCAAGAGCCTGAGGGTCGATACTCGGGAAGATCTCTGAAGCGCTCACGGCTTCGCGGTTAGATGCTCGCTGGCCTGAGATGGAAATCACGGTATTTGGTTGAGAACTCATATTGATCAGAAGCGTCGCGATACTACGCCGATTGGCCGCGGAGATGCAAGTTGCTGATCAAATTGAAGAGCCAAGATATGGACATCTCCAAAAATTGAGGTGGTTGAAAATGAGCGCTGGTGCCTGGCTAGTGATGCTTCGGGACTTGAAATAGGAGAAGTCATGGGCGATGTTTTCGGAAGATCGAAAATCCGGGTTAATATGAACTCAAAGAGCAGCCTCATTCTACGAAGCGTTGAAGCCGTCAGGCAGACGATTGCGTTGAGGCGACGTCCCGAGGACCTGAGCCCAGCGAGTCAACACTACAATACTAATTGCCAAAGCGTCAAAAGAAGCGATAAAGAATAAGAAATCCACTTTATTGGCATAAGCTCCACTTTAGCCCAAACGGTCTCTGCAACTTTCCAGCGTGGATCATCGTATTTAAGCAGCGCTCCAACAGTGAGTCAGTCACTGCGGCCAAGCCGTCTAGGATTCCATCGGGCAAAAACAGCATCCCATACCTTCCCCAAACACACTCCAAGCTCACGTCGCCTAATTGAATCGCCATATTAGACATCGAGCTCGTTTACTAGATCATTAATTGGCCCTCCTTCACATCCCGATAAAAAGTGAATGCGAGCCAATGGCACTATTGAGAGAGCAGTTGACGCGACCAACAGTGTCAACGCTGCACCCAGGGCGGGGCTCATAGCGGGAGAGAACCTTGAACGTCGGGTTGAAAGGCGGTTGCTCACTGAAGTAACGAAACATTTCGCTATTTATTCAAAGAAACAAGCCCTATAATAAAGGAGGCTTTGAGCCTTTTCTAGGTTAATTGCCATCTTATTCTAATAGTGCGAGTTAGTGAAAGCGCAGAATCATCTCAGTGGGCACTGTCGCTGTTTCTCCAAGCGCCAGCGCGCCCTCCAAAAACTCTCCACTAACGCCATCCAGTAGGTGAAAATCTCAATCTCAGACTCACACAACGAAGGAAAGGATAATATGGAAACTACAATATTCTCGAATAATTGTCTCGAATACGTAAAATGGACATCAAGGCTGCAACCGTCCATGCCAATTGGCTGGTTCTGTGAGTCTCCCCTTTCGTCTAGACCGTCTTGACTCGAACAAAGTGACTAAGCCCAAAACTCCAACCATTCTCTCCGCGTGACGTTATCGCGAAACTCCGCTTTCACATCGTCGAACTCATTTCTCGACACTCACCTCAGACTCACTCTGTGATTGAGCGACTCAATGCGACGATGGAGCTTTCACTAGACGACATCTTATACTCGGGCGGCGATAACACCGAGCTAGCCATCCCATACGACGACGTCGATGACCTTGCCCCTCAATCACGCAGCTCGTCAAACTCACTCGCCGGCGCCAATAGCCATATCGACGCACTCTCGCACACCTCCAACCCCAGCAGCGGGCTCGATATTCCGAGTCCGGGCTTCCCAAATGCCCAGATCGACTGGCACGCCGACTTTCAGCAGGCCAGGGCCGCGACCGGTCCTCCCGCGGATGACTTCTCATTTCTTAATCAGCCCGCCCTGGACTGGGGTAATCCACCTCCTCTACCGACCAACAATGACCCGATCAAGACTCCAATGACTACTATTGATGAGTTCTTCATCAAGAATGGTGCTTCTCGGCCTCCCGCGCCGTGCACAAATTGTCGCAGACGACGACTCCAATGCCTCATCCTCCACACCACAGTCGACAATCCCAACCCTACCAAGTCATGCTCCAGTTGTGTGGCTCTGTTTCGTGAATGCAGCCTCTCTGGACGCCAAAAGCGAGAACCCTCAGCCTTTGAGACATTAGAGCCTGTCATTGGTCACCTTCATGGAGTGAGTGAGCACGGCATCCTAGGTGTGCCTCAAACTGTCCAGGAAGGCGAAGGTGGCCAGTCACAACCTCAAGAACTTTCGCTTGCTTCACTATCGGGGAAAAGGGCGAATACACGATCAGTACGAAAGACACGAGTCTTGAGAAACTGGTTCATCTCTCACATTGACCACCCTTATCCATCCGAGGAAGAAAAGGTTGGTCTTGCCCAGCAATCCGGACTGAGCCGAAGCCAGGTTGTCAACTGGTTCGCCAACACGAGACGTCGACATCGACTATCATCAGCATACTCTGCATCTCCAGGTCGTGGTCGCCAAGGATTTGCACCAGGATCACCCATGCCTCACTACCTCCGCAAGAACATGTCGCCTATGGATCGCTGGCGCAGCTCACCTCCTGAAGAGGAAGGGGCCTCCACATCGGCCATTCAGAACGCACTCTCTGCTCAGTCCAGCGCTCACAGCTCATTCGAGGGCTATGATCTTGGGATATTCGACGTTCCCGATTCCTCCGTGAGCAACGACTCGCTCTGGCAGTCTGCCTTTCAAGACGTTTCGTCAAATTCGGCGTCTTCGTGTTACTCGTTTCGCTCAAGGGAAAACACGTTTCTATCTCACTCTGCAAACAGCTCGGCGGGTGAAGGCCCTTCCATGTCACGACCTACATCGTCAAGGTCAAAAAGCAAGAAGTTTGTGGGTTTCCAATGCACGTTTTGTCGACAGAGCTTTAAGAAAAAGTACGATTGGGTCAGGCACGAGAGATCCATTCATCTTCCCGGTCTCGACGCGTGGATTTGTTCGCTCCCCGTCTCTGCCGACCAGTCGTTCCTCGTCTGGCGCGTAAACGAGAGCAGCCCTCAATGCCTCTTCTGTGGTGACGACTCACCAAGCGATGAACACATCCAAGCCCACGAATTCGACACCTGTGCTGAGAGACCAGTCTCGGAGCGCAAGTTTACGCGCAAAGATCACCTCTGGCAGCATCTACACAAGTTCCACGGCTGCCGCAAGTGGGACGGGTGGAAGCCGGACCTCAGCCTGCTCCAGCACCGCCAAGATGCGATCAGGAGCAAGTGCGGCTTCTGCCAGGTGATGATGGAGAGCTGGGAGGAACGGGCGGATCACCTGGCGGCGCACTTTCGGTCAGGGTTGACGATGGAGCACTGGGTCGGCGGGTCAGGCATACATGATCCCGGGGATATGGATATCGAAGAGCGGCTTGTGACGTGACCGAGGCGGTTCCCAAGTGGGTACAAAGTCGGCACGTAGACCGGCTATGGGCCGTCACTCTGGGGTTGGACGTGGACTAGGGTCGGGAATAGTGACGCAGTACGGTAATGTCCACGTCCCGACCCTGCAGGCTAGACACGTGCGGATCCTGTCAGCTGCCGGACCTCCACTTGTCTAGCTCAACGGCCCCTTGGCATTGATCGTGTGAAAAGACTTGAGAACGTAGATTCAGAGTGCAATGACAAGAGAACAGACAAAGTCTCCAACTTACCCCAACAAAACCGCAGCTGAAAAAAAACTTGAACACAAGAGTCATCATCCTTGCCCCTGTGGGGAGTCATGAAGTTGCATTGCAATACGGACATGTGAATCCGGAGTTCGGTTCGGCCTCCAACAAAGACCCCCCACACCCCCGGTCAACTGACTTGTCAACCCTCAGCCATCCATGCAAAGGCTCGAGGCCCAGAACCTGAGGATTCCTGTTTATTCCCCCCCGTCTCCCCGGGAGGATTACCTCTTTGGCTGGATCGGGAAACGTCGCACTGCTTGTGGGGTTTTTTTATTAATGGCGTTTGGGTTTTTTTCTTTCTTCAAGAGTCCTTCTTCTTCCTCTTTCTCTCCTCGGCATTCTTTCCTTCCCTTTATTCTTTCTCACGTCTCTCTACTGTTTCTCCTTGCTTGTCTAGGCTGTCAACATCTTTCACTTCAAACAACACCCAACCACAACAACAAAAGCCAATCCTCTCTCAAACAGTCAATATGATCATCACTCGCGCTCTCTCCGTCACCAACTTTGTTGTCGCCAGCTCGGCGCTCAGCTTCCAGGTGGGTGTGCTGTACCCTTGGCACAAGCAACTGGACGACGACTTCGAGGCCCTCAAGAGGGAGCACATGCGTGTCCTCACGGCCGTCGAGTCCAAGGTCGAGCAAGGCCAGGACTCTCCTGCCTTTGTCGATGAGAGCCGCCGCAGCATCCGTGGCATGCTGGGCAACCTGGCTGCCTGGAAGGCTACCTGAGCGAAAAAAAATGAGAGGCCGCCGACTTCGGGGGTTGGGCGTCAGCACCCCTTAAAACTCAAACAAAACATCAACAACAATCCTCCTCCTCCTCCTCCTCCACCTCCTCCCCAAACTACACCTTGGCGATCGATGACAATACAATAGCGATGAAAACATCAATCGACCACCTTACATCGCTTTGGCATCTTTCGCCACTATCTCACGACACTCAATCAACATTCTTGCGCATCCGGAGTTTCTCGGCGTTTTGCTTCGGCCCGAGTGGGGCCGGCCACACGGTCTCGACCCGGGTAATCACGTGCACCCCCCGAGCGCCACCACGGTTTCTCCCGACCGCCGGACCATCATCACCGGGGGGCCTCGGCACGGGATCAAATCAGGGGGGTACACATACATTTCACTTTTTTGGCTCATGATACACACATAACACCAACAACAACAACCCAACATACAGAAAAAGGAATATTGCATCTTGACATTTTTGTTCCTGTTTAGACAGCCTAGACATCAAGTCATATAACAGTTAGAATGAGATTTGCCTAAGACCATTACTGTCTCTCTCCCTCTCTCCCTGTGACGTCGTTCAATGTCTGGAGTGCATGATCGATTTGCCCGCCCTTTTGCTCGCTTGGGTTTCATTCCAGGAGGACAAATGGATCCGTTGGGCCGTGCTGCAGCGCCAAATGCTACGTAATCGTGACCGGGAACAGCATCCTTGCAGTCGGGAATAGGGTAGCCCTGCAGGTCATGGGCCAGTCACGAAAAGAAGCAACTTTGTTTGCAACCCCAAAAAGGCAGACACATGTGAGATAACCTTAAAACTACATGATATGTGTGCCTATACTTGATCACTAGCTCTTTTTTCACCTTTGCCGGTTGTGGTGGTGGGGTTAAGATTATCTTGCGTTGTCGATCCCTGTTCGGGATGTTTTACTCCGAGGGCAAGCGTGTCGTGGTTGTAACCAATTAACACGGTAAATGTCAACAAACACTCTCAGATTCGCAACGACGTTTATAATATGCGATGGTTTTATAGAAGAATTCTCTTCATTTATCTCGACGAATTTAATATTAGAGCTATTACTTGACGAAATCGGCCTGTGGTTGTTTCGCGCCTTGAGAGCACGCTGTCAGTTGGGAAACCTCCAGGGTAACAGTGAACCCAGCCCAGTCTCAACACTGATTTGTTTCTGGCATAGCTATGAATAGACTACATATTGACTTAGGAACTTTATCATTTCAACTTTGTTGAGATTGAGCTTTAGGGAGCATTAGGAGTAACACAAGTGGCACAGCTGAACAATATGCATGGGTACATAATTGGGTAGACCAGATTATATGGTAGTCCTTTCTTTAGAGTAGGTGATTTTAGAGGACATGGTTTTAGTTGGCAAACTCAAGCGCTGATATGGATGCCAAACTCATTTGATGCTCACAAAAGTATGATCAACTACAGTCCATCTCTTCCTTTGCGCGCGATTTCTTTCATAGGATGCCCATTCCAGACCGAAGACACCCACCATCATCTAACGGAATTGTCTTGAGTAACCTTGGCTAAGTTCGAGCTTATCTTATTACACATATTCCATGCAGTCAAGTCGCAATTGGAATGAACCGATTCTTAATTAGAAATTAAATCCGCTATCATCTTCACGTCCCCTCTACCTTGGGTGCTTGTCAAAGGAAAGCCTCGTTCAATCCCGGGCTTACTGAGCACCGCACACGCGCGTGAGGCTGGTGTCATCCAAGGCAATAAGAATGAGTTCATAATCGCCCTCGCAGGTGACACTGAACACGACCTCGACGTCGGTGAGATCCTCAGTCTCGCTGGGTGTGCTCCAGAAGGCCTCTCCCTGCACGTAGCCGACTGGGCCCGCACTACCGACCTCTGTGCCCTGGCTGAGCTGTTGGCCGTTGATGCTTGGAGTGACGTAGCAGACAAAGGAGGGCGCGCTGACGGAGCTGTAGTTGTCCAAGTAGTACTGGAGCCGGTAGTTGTGAGGGCTGACACTGGCAATGGTCTGACTGAACTGCCTTGTGCTATCCTGCGGCGTGAGTCTGGCAATGCTAGGTGGGTTGTTAGTCTCCCTATGTGTCAATAGATGCTAGAGTGAGATGGCATACACGCCGTAGGGCTGGGAACGGGCTAGTTCGTTGGTGAATTCTGTTCCTGCGCCAAAGACCCAAGGGGTGCCGTTGTCGTTGTCGTCGAAGCTGGGGTTGAGAAGGATCTGGGTTTCGACACAGACCTCAGCGGAAGAGGTTGTGGCAGTGGTGCTAGCGATGGTCGAAGACTCCTGAGTAGAGGTCGAGGCCTCGGTGATGATCGTGGAGGTCTCGATGCTGACTGTGGAGGACTCGGTAGCCGTGGAAGACTCGACACTGATGGTGCTGGATGTCTCAGTGGCCGTGGAGGATTCCACGCTGACGGTCGAAGATGCCTCTGTGGTGGTGGTAATCGCGGTCGTCGATCCCGAGGGTCGGCAAACGGCAGCGTTGGCGCCGAGAGCACCGAAGGCCGCAAGGAGAGCGACAAAGTGACGAGCCATTGCGAATAGAAGATTAATTAACGAGTGACGGATAGCAAAAGCTATAGAGGATCAAGCGAGAGACAACGAGCGACTGCTCGAGAAACACGAGAAGGGGCCATCTCTCATCCTTATGAATACCCACTTACAAGATAAAAAAAGTCAGTGTTGTTGGTTGTTCGCAATCTCTCGACACAGTGCTAATGATTTCCGGGCAAGCCGCTGCCGCTGTAGACCCGTATTTACTTGTTAGCGCGCAGCAGAACCCAATATTTCACCAAACTATCGACTTTAGCTCAAATAGCTTCCAGGCACGGAGCGAATGAGTGATCTTGCCGAGAAGTGACGGGCACCTCGCTTGTTGATCTCGTTATAACGGGTGCCTCCGATGCAAGGTCGAGGGGAGCCGTTGGGAAACATTTGTGGCTGTTGGCCAAGACGATTGCGCGTCCTCAGAAGGTAATGAACCAGCACATAGTAAGACCAGGAGACTGTTGGAATTGATCATTGCTGACAGAAAAGCATGGGTATTCGTGTATATGTGTGTATCTAATAGTTATAAACTTTCCCATCCGGTGCTCGGTGATGTTGGGATTGTGTTCTTCCTTCATCCATAAATCGCTGCAACAAACAACCACAACCATGTTGCCCTTCTTTATTCATCCACCTTGAAATGAACCGGATTGTTGATGCTATTCGTTAAAGCAACCTGGAAATATCCTGCCGTCGACTCTTGTGACGCCGCTACGCGAATGGGTGTCGAGTCGTACTGTTGCGAGATTCTGACCACCATGGGCGTGTCGCCGCTGGTGATGTCTCCAAGGCGAGAGCTGATACGCAGGAGAATGACGAGGATGCCGAACAGGGCGCCCGTTGCGGCGAGCTTGACGAGCAGGTCGAAGAAGGCGATAACCTTGAGGAAGCTTGATGACTTCTCGGGAGGGGCCATGATGGGTGCGGGAGGGTGCGTAAGCGATGGGTTGGCGTCTGGGGTCGGGGACTTTTCAGCCATCAATCTAATGAGGCGCGATGGCGTTTGACAAGTGGCGGGTCGAGTTTGGTGTAGTGAAGAGGGTGATGAAGAGAGTGAGTGAGTTGGTGATGGGGTAGGTATAGTTATGGAGTGTATCTCAGGCTGGTGATTCCACCAAATAAGCACGAAAAAGGACGACAAGATGAGATGGCAAGGGAAGCCAAGAGACTGGGAAAAATGGATTTAAATAGAGTGCATCTCACCGCAACCATATCCTCACAGGGCTGAAAGATATCCAGGATCCAGCGTTTCAATTAGCCTCATAACCTCATTCAAGGGGCACGCCGTGAGTCTTGGCATGTTGCAGTGCAGATGGTGGCTGACACCGGGCGTAGATAGTGCACTAACATTTTCGTGACGGTTTGGTTTAGTATCACGTGAATATGCAGGTTCCCCCATTAAGCGAACATCTCATCGGCGCCACATTGCGCCGTTTTTCTGGGATCTTCCCCAGCTGAACGATACCCCTGTCGAATTGGAGCAATCCTCTCGCATCACAACCTCACGAAATCGAGTCAGGCACCCGAGCAGCAGCGGCCGATTTGCCAAGATCAGTTAGACATTTCTTAATAGAGCCTGCTATTGACAAGTCAAATTCGACAATCGTCTTTGCTGCTTCTTGTGAAACCGCCACATGACCTCCCGTGCCACACGACGACATCAACCCAGATTCCAGAACACTTTTCGACCCAGCACTCCCTCAATGAATTAGACCTCTCGGACATGATAGATTGAATCGCCAGACAAGAAAGCCTCAATCGTAATGCCGACACCTGCAGTGCTCACATCGTACGATGAAGCTTGTATCGGCATCCTCAACCCAGCAGCCGAAATCATTCCTACAGTTGCGGCAACATTCGCGGTTGTCTAAAATGTCCAGGAGGTCATCAGTCTTCTTTTCCAATGCCGTCAATACATCTTTGGCTATGTTTTTCTGGACAACGATGTTGTTGTGTTGAGTGGTCAACGTCGCCATTTGCTGTTGCAGTGTGGCGCGTTCAGACCACAACTTGGCGTAATTCTGCTTTTCAATGTTGAGGGCATTCTGAAGGCTGTCGCGTGCGGACAGCAGAGTCGCCGCTCTTGTTCTCTCTGACTCGTAATCCTGCCTGATACGTTCGCGTCCGGCCACGGCTGCCAGCTTCTGCTTTCTCTCCTCATCAAGTACCTGTCGAGCACTGTCCCGTTCCGTGACCAAGTCCAAGTTCTTCTTGGTGGCAAGGTCACACTCTGCAGATGTGGCCGAAGAACGCTCCTCCAGGCCGGAGAGGTCTTGCTGGAGTCTGTCGATGTTCTCTTGATCCCGCACCCTTTGATCCTGGATCTCCACAAGCTGATTTTCGTTCGCCTCTAGCTTCGCTGCAGTCCTTTGGAGCAAGTTGAAGCCAAAGTTGGGCAAGTTGCTAACCTTCTCGAAACCCGGGGTCTTCAACAGGGTCTGAACGTGCTCCACGGCGAAGGAAAAGACCAGGTCATGAAGATTGTCATCCTCGCTCGATTTGTGGGCGGCGATGGCCAGGTAGGGAAAGATTTCAATGGGGAAATCGTCGCTTGAGATGATGTCCTCGATGTACTTGTTTGCGCGATCGCAGAGTTTGGGCAGCCCGTAGTGTTGGCCGAGGGCGTTGACTTCAACGTGGCACAGGAGGCTGTCGCGCACTACAGCCGGGGGAGGAGTAGTTGGAGGGGAAGGGCCCGGCGGCAGAGACCCGCTGACTGGAAACGATGAGAATCGGGATTCATAAGACGCAAGATGCACGGGAGAAAGGTTGTTACCTTGCGTGTTGGGAGGAGGCGCCCACTTGGATGTGTTGGCCATGCGGAGGACATCTCCGTTGATGATGTAGTCCTCGTGATAGAGGAAATCAATCATGCATTCGACTGTGGCAAGGTCGAAGCCTGTGATGTGGAGCGAACTGCTCTGTGACTGCTCAAGAAAGGTAAGCAAGCTGTGTTGGTGCTTCGAAGTAAACACCATCAGCGATGACATACCTTTGAGGCCTTCTCCAAAGCCGCAGCGATGACGGGAGACTGGGCACAGACGACGAGTTTGTGCAGCTTAAACTCCTTTCCCTGGCAGACGATGGTGCAGTCGCTGAACCTGCCCGTCTGGAGAAGCTCAGAGAGCATGCCGTTGTTGACTGTCGGAGGTGGCATGTCGACTGGAGGTAAAGTGAAAGGTGCAACAATAGAGATCAAGGGTCGCACACGACTGAGTATCGTTCACGATGCGGCCGCGCTCGAGTGCGAGAGAGGCGTAACTGGGGGGTTGAAAGAATGAGAGGTGGCGGTAATGAGAGAAAAAGAGATGTGAAAAGGAAGGAAGAGAAGAAAGACGCGTCTCACGATCATGAGGCGCGAAGATTTCGCGTGCCTGCTCGTGTATCCTAAGGTTTAGGATGAGAGATGCTGGGCAACTGGCCTCTCGCTACGGCAGGAACGCGCCACTGTTTTGGGCTCTCGGAAGAGACTTACGGAGAATTTCAATCATTTTAAACTTATTAATGATAAGTAGCGCCATTTAGACTGGGGAAGATTGGATGGGTCTAAACTGACTGAGCAGAACTAGGAAAAGGGTGCATTAAGAAGGAAATGTCTTGTCACTGGTGTCGCTTTGTCTTGTCGAACCTTTCAAATACCTACCTATCTCAAAGTGGTATCGATAAATTCTACTTACCATTGTACTTTAGTTCAATCATGATTGGATAGAAGGATCTGAAATTTCTATCCAAGTCCGACCCTTAGGGTGTGGACTGTTGATGACGCTTAACGGGCGAAGTCATCCCAACACCAGCAACGACCGCCTTGAAGGAGAGATAAACAAATAAAATATCCGAAAGGAGCCAACCCTATTTATTTTGGGTTATATTATACTGTTTGAGGAATAATGTCATGTATGGAGCCTTCGATGACAATGGTTCAATACCTTTCTGCCCCCCCCTCCCCCCCACTCACATCAATACGTTCCGGTTCTGACCAGAAATGATCAGGATCGCCGAAAAGATCACCCAAGACCTCACCTTATTGGAAATTTCTGGGTTGGTGAGAGTACAGTTGGGCGTCACAGCCAACGGCTCCCTCGATATTGACTATATAACAGGGCAGTCGTGGTGGCACTGAACCTCGATATTTTCAATTATACTATTCATCGGCGGCAGATAGCCTTGCTGGCCATGTCAACTCGACCCAATTGACGCATCCATGCTCCCTCACCTCGTCGCCTGGGAGTTTGCTGACTACATCAACAGCCTTGTCCAAAGTGAGCGTTACGACAACCGCGTCTCCATCTCCCCTCTTCCAAGATACTTTCGCAATATTGTCTATCCCCAAGGCAACCTTTGCGTCGAGTGACTCGCTGAGTAGGAGGCGAGGTTTGAATAAGATGCCCTTGGAACCTGGCAGACGAGGCTGGATGCCAGCTACTTCTGTGCAAAACTCGTACACAGGCACACTTCCCCAAGCGTGGCAGTCGGAACGCTGGCGCACATCATCCTCTTCCCAGGTTGACAAGTTGTTGGCCAGCATCTTCTTCCAAGGCTCCCATACTCGCCCCCAATAAGTTTCATATGTTTCATCTCCGGCAAGGGCAAAGGCCCGGAGGGCGTAAAACCGCATCACATAGGAGCATTTGGAGAAGCGTGAATCGGAGAAGGCCTCGGTTAGGAGTCGGGAATGATCTTCGGGCTTGGCTGCACCGCACAGAATGGCAAAGACCTGACAGTGTTGCGAATAGGCATCTTGTTCCGCGATGTCGGCTGTTGAGTCAGTAAAGAAACGACCGTCGAAGCAGTGAGTCTGGATCGCCTTTGTGATAGAAGCAGCACGGGACTCGTACTCGTCCGCGTGACCCGGTCGACCGACATTGCGCACAAGCTTCGCGGCCTGCTTCAACACATAGGCGTAGAGCATGCTAAAGTATGTATGGCGGTTTGACTTGCGGCCCGAGGTTGGAACTCCCTTATCCGGATGCTCATCAGTTGCTCCCCAAGCGGTCACCCAGTCAACATATTGCCACACGTCCTCGGGCAGCCCGCTGACAAGTCCAAGGTCATCGATGTGTGAGTCAAAAAACTCAAACACTCCGTCGATGCGAGGCAAGAAAGAGCGGCTGTACGGCGTGTCGCCGAAGAACAGATGATGATCGCAGACCTGCAGAACCCAATATAAGGAGAAGCCGGCAATGATTTGGGGAACATGCGATGGGAATCGCGACTGGGTAAGTCCCTCGGATGTGATCGAGGCTGCAAAATTGGTGATGGCCTGACGCATCAGACGGTCATCGCCGGAGAGCAGGTAGTGGAAGAGTCCCACGGATCGCGAGTCTCCAGAATACCTTAAGAGAAGTTAGTAGTTGTCTGAGAGGAGAGTCGGGGGGTACTTACTGAAGTTGCTCGTAGAATGGACAATCCGAGTATCCATCAAACATGCAGTTTCTCATTGTCCTAATTGAGACATCCCACATTTGTCCACTGTGGGTGTCCCCAGGCTGTGACCAAGATGCCTTGACGGCCAACGGATAGTTGACCTGGTCTGCTTTGAAAGAGAGGAGCTTGACGGGTTCAGGGCCAACCGTCACTTCAAGCTGCAAGACGCGGAATGTGCGGAACCAGAATGGCTCATAAGTGACAGTCTGTGATGCAGGGACATCGATTGTAACGTCGTCATAGGGACCAATAAGGTAGGCATCTTTAGAATCCAGACGATCAGCCTTGGTTCGGAAGAAGGGATATGAACGGGGCTCAAGTTCATATCCTTCAGAGTAAGTTATCTTGAAGCGGATCTGAGAGGCTTTGTTTGCCTGGAAAGACCAGCGTAAAAATGCCGTTGAGTGAACATCCGCCTGGAGCTGGAGAGTATGGTGTGTGCCGGCCGCCAAATCCAATGCTTTATTTTCAGATAGAAATGAAGCCCAGCTGCCTGATGCGGTATCGGAATCGCAACTTCGAATGGTTGTTACCCCTATAGGAGTTTGCTCGGGCATGGGGATCTCGCGTGGACGCAGACGCCAAGGGAGAAGTTCACCGTTTAGTGTTCTCATGTTGTATGCCTTGGGTGTTACAGGCGTGGCTTGACTTGAAGGTGTGATGCGTTCGTTGATCTGTTGGGAAAAATACATCAGGCCATGCTCGTAAATTGCCCACACGCAGTGTAGGGATACTTACGTGAAGAAACACATCGTCTATCAGGCCCATAGGAAACAAGATGCTCTCGTCCACCACGGCCTGCCAACCCTCCCTAGAGTCGAGAGAGATTTCGTTCGCGTCCGAGCTGACGCTGCCAAAGACGGTCAAGCCAGGCAGTGAAGTTCTTTCGAAAGGCATGCCACCCCGCGAGGAGGCGAAATACCTAATAACCACGAAGCAAATCTCATTTTCGCCGGTAGTAAGATAAGGAGCAATATCGAGAGTGTCGTAGTACCATATTAATGGGCTACTCCTAGCCGGACCAACAGCGACACGCGTACCATTCACCAGCAGCTTGTATCGGGTGTCGGCAGAGAAATGCAGCAGAGCTTTTGAAGGAGGCGACGTGAGTGTGAAGCTGCGAAAGAACCTAACAATTCTTCCTGCTGTGTTTTGTGTTGACGAGTCAACCCAGTCGGGCACCCATATCCAGTTGGACTTGAGATTATTGATGATCTGTGAATGCATCTTGTCAGTGGTGCCACTGCGAAACCCGTGTCGCGAAGAGGACGTACAGATTGCTCGGTTGGTGATGGCATGGTTGCAGGGTTGTGATTGGCACGGTTCTGGTCAATGGCAGGCGTCTAAGGATCAGCATTTTATGTATGGATAAGTTGGAGGGGATGGCACGTTTTTAATTCCAGCACTGACGTGGTGGCTTCGGTTCTCGGTTTATCTGTTACCGAAGCTGGGTTCTTCGTATGTTGACCCGACGAGGATGTTGTAAATGTCTCATTCGTATGACGAGTTTGCAACTGAAGATTCGGTCACTTGTGCGAGATTCGAGAGTCCCGATGAGCCGGCTGCAAACTACGTTTCCTCTCGTTCGGAGGGAGACGAAACAGTGATCGATTGAGCCACCCACGATCAGGGACCAAAGAATAACAGAGAGCGAAATCTTACAAAAGTCTCTCCAATATTGATGGAGATGAACATGGTGATGATGATTTATTGGATGGAGAAGATCAACAGAACGGTAGGCGATGTTTAGGGTAGACTTGATTTCCTGTATCTACAAGCTCGCATCTAAGACTGGGTTGGCGGTTAACCACCACGATGCCCCTCACCTTATGTCCATCTCGAAATATTTATCATGCGCCAGGACAAGTAGATCTCCAAAGACTCTACAGAGTGATGAGCAAAGCCTCAGAGGCGCCTACGGTAAATGTTGCCTTCCCAGCGCTAATGGTAGCAGTCTCAGTCACAGCTGTACCCTGAATCTTGCAAGTTCCATCTTCAAAGCTTTGCCCTCCAACAGTCGCCTTCTGGCCCTGATCAATCCGAGAGGTTGCAAAAGGCGCAGTCAGACGCTTCGCAGTCACCTGGGACCCGGAGAGTCCAGTCAGTGTGAACACCTGGGTAGGGCGGGTGCCGCTGGTGAAGTAGTCCGAGTTATACAAGAGGACTCTGATAGGGGCACCATTCTTGTAGATGGCGTAAGCAGCGTACGTGCTAGTCTGATCGTCCAAGGGAGCAAACTGGTCCGCTCCAGCGAGGGCCATGGTGGCAAAGTACGCTCCAAAGTAGGGAGCGCCCATGCTGTATCGCCCCCACCAACAGTACTGGCCTGTGATATGTTAGGGTGGCTGTAGAGGCTCAATGGTAGGGAATTGCTCACAGTTACCGATAGTTCCTTGGTGAAAATAAAGGGCCTTTAGGAAAGCTTTGTTAGACGAGATGCATCTTGCTACTATTCTCTTGTGGGGAGCATACCTTAGTGCCTTGGAGAAGTGACTGGAGAACATAATCAAGAATCCAGAGGCCAGCACCAAAGGTTGGGCTAATACCGCCACCTCCTTGTGTCGCTAGACGAGGTTATCAGTATTATCAGCCTCTAAGAGAGATTCAATTTTAGAAAAAGATACTTACCAGAATTCGTCTCGCCAAAGATATGGGGTCTACCCTTAGCCGCAGCTGCAGCAGCTTCCGCCGCAAATGGCTTGATCTGAGAAGCGATGGAACTGTGGCTCATCAACTTGGCCAGGTCGGCGTTGCCACCGGACTGAGGGTAATTGTGCGAGCAGTAGTATTTGACGTTGTCGTTCCCACTCCCTTCGACAGCTGTAAGGCCCTTGATGCTCATGGGCGAGGTGCCGAAGAAGACGCCAGCTAAGATGAGACCCAGGGTGGACAAGTTGCCACAAACTTGATCTTGCCACGCCACTTCGGAAGCGTAATCGGCAGCGGCGGTCCAGGATGCACCGTTGGCAATAGGGTCGCTGCTGGAGAAGACTAGGGGATCGTGAGCACCTGAGCGAGAGATGTTGCTTGGCATTGCTTACAGTTTGGTTCATTGCCGAGCTCGATTGCGTCGAGGTTTCCCATATTCTGTTTGGCAACCTTTGCAGCAGCAATAGAGTTGCCAATGTTGTTCAGTCGACGGTTAAGTCCCAGGATCACCTTGCCGCTGTATTGAGCTGCCAGCGACATGAACGAGGGGCCAAAGGTGAGCGATGCCGGAGCATCCTTCGGGTCCGACACGGTGTAAGTCACGGCATTGGTGGAAGACGAATCGTAAGTCGCTCGGTCCCTGACAAGATGTGAGTGTGAAAACAGTTGGCTGCCAGAGAGATGTTTGCATACTGAGTGGTTCCTCCGATTCTCATAGGAGGCCAAGTCCCGGTCAGGTCCTTGAGATTTTCCAGGCAGGGTAGTGTAGCAGGAACATTGTTGATATACCCAGGAAAGGCAAAGAACTCGAGCCTTCAACTTGTCAATATCTTTTCGTGTTTCATAGGGTAGAAAAAGTCTTACGACACTCCAACTGGAGCCGCAGAGAGCTGACCGCTGGCATTGGATGGAGGTGTGGCCGGGACATTGAAGGTCAGGCTGGAAGCTTGGCCCACAAGCCACATGGAGATAAGGAGACGCGTCATTGAAGGTGGGTAATTGGACGAGAAGAATATTGCAAGGTGAGATATCACGATAAGTTCGATAACACAAATTTGAGCAATTCACAGGTGACACCACGCCTTTTAAATCTTCATCAAAGCTCAACTATCCTTAAACTTTCTTCTTGTCACTTGTACACCCCATGGGGAGATCTTTGCCCTCCGGGGCATACTACATGGGTAACTTTGGAGAAGAACTTGTCGTGTCAAGATGGCTCGGACCTCGTCGAGAAACAAGCCTCGGCCAACCTGTCACCGAGTTGCTAAATTGATGGCGGATAATTATCCGTTCGCTTGTCGAAAAATGCTGTGATATCTTTCGGTGTGATGCCTGCCGAAAACAAGGTCATTTCGGTCTCAATACTCGCGATTCTAACACCTGTTTGGTGTAGATTCGGCTGCTGTTGATGCGAAGATATAACAGGAATACGCGCCACCTCAATGGACTTCTCTCCGATGTTCAAGAATTTGTCCTTGATGATCATTCATGGATGTGGTGAAGCATGGGCACGAGGGTGTCTCACTTGTCAGTTAAGTTGCGCTTCGGTTCGAAGTGCCCCGAACGCTCGGCTAAGCGGCACGCTTGGGTCGAACTACTGCAACTCGACTGAGAAACAAGTTAGTCGTTCGAGCAAAGGGGAAGCTCGTATGGGGCCCCGCGTTTGCGGACTTCCCCAGGTTTGGGTTTAGTTACTATGGATGGTTGGTTTCTTCGGGCGGTTCCCGGATCACCTCCGGTTGACCGTCATAATCACACCTGGACATGTATAAAGGAGCTTGTCCGTTGGCCAACACCCCTACACAGACCAGTCAACACACCAAAGCTTCATCAAGATTTCGCATCAGTTGCACTAGACTCTTATCGACATGCAGCAGGCTAAACAAGACACCGAGATGGTGGAGCGTCGCGCCTCCGGGGACGCGGCCACCATGCCCGTGATGCGATCCAGGTTTGATGACCTTAGCGTCTGGCAGAGTGTGCGTCGCTACAAGCATGTCGGCCTCATCGCCATGACTGCAGCCTTTTGTGCCTCTCTGGATGGTTATCGTATGTATCCAACCGCCCATTTACACTACGCGCATTAACCAGGAATGACACGCAGAGATCAACCTTAACGGAGGCATCGTCTCCAACAAGGGCTTCATCCGCCAGTTTTCCAGCCCTGGGACCACCATCATTGCTGGCAAATACATCTCGGCTTGGGGTGGCATTCAATCTGCTGGCCAAACTGTCGGTCAAGTCGTACGTTGAATCATGTCTTGGCGTTTTTGGAACCCCCTAACAACGATCACCAGCTTCTTCAATATGCCACTGACGGTCTGGGCCGCAAGCCTGCGCTGCTGATTATCTGGGTCACCCTTGCTGCTGTAAGTATTGAAGCCTTCGACTTCTTTAATTGTGACATTGCTGAGTTCCCAATAGAGCATCTTCACTGAGACATTCGCTACCGCCTGGGATCACTGGCTGGTTGCGAAGCTTCTATCTGGTATGGGTGTTGGTATGCTGCAGTCTACTATGCCTCTGTATCTCTCGGAGATCTCACCCACCCAGCTGAGAGGTTTTTTCATCAACGCGTACACCTTGTGAGTTTCCACTCACTGCAGTTACTTTTAGAAGGAGTAAAAGCTGATCAATTCTAGCTGGTTTGTCCTTGGCCAACTCTTCGCTTCTGTTGCCCTCAACAGACTCAACGCCAGCAACCCATACGACTTCCGTGATGCCATCTACACACAGGTAAGTCCAAAACCAAAGCACCCTCAAACAGCACTGACACTTCAATAGTGGGGAATGATCGGCCTCATCTTGATCATCTTCCTTTTCCTTCCGGAGAGCCCTTGGTGGCTGGCCAGCAAAGGCAAGACCGACCAAGCCGCCAAGGTTTTAAACCTTTGCTACGGACGGGTTGAGGGTTACGATGTCCAGGAACAAATTGTAGGTCCCCAGAACGTCAACCACCTATTAATACTAATCCCTGGCTTCCTGTAGGATATCATGACCGCCACGGTTGCAATGGAGCGCGCGCAAGCAGAGCGAGACGAGGAGGTTGGTCCATGGGCAGTCTTCCGTGGTCGCAACCTCATCCGATTCATCATTGCCGGATGGCCCAAGATTACCCAGCAGTTCGTTGGCCTGGCTGTCTTCAACACTTATGCGACATACTTCTGTACGCAACTTCTCCTACTTATTCCGTTGCTATTTGCACCCAACTAATTGTAAACCAGTCCAATACGCAGGCAACAAGGATCCTTTCCTCGTGACACTGATTCTGTCAAGTGTTCAGCTCATTTCCATGATCGCTACAGCCACTCTCACTGATCAAGTCGGTCGCCGTCCATTAACGGTGTATCCCTACGCGGTTACTGTCGTATCGGTTTTGTGCCTTGGCATCATTGGCTGCTTCGACTATACTGCCAAGGCCACAAGTTCCCTTCTTGTAAGTCGTGTCGCGCGTCTTGGCGAATTCGGCTAATTGTGAATTACTAGATTTTCTTTGCTTGTCTGGCGACCTTCTCGACTACCGGCGCCTCAGCCATCGGTTATGCCTACGCTACTGAGATTCCACAGCAGCGCCTCCGTGCCAGAACGGCGGGTTGGTCTCTTGCCGTGTCCAACATGATCGCCATTATGTTCAGCTTCTGCACGCCTCTCATGATCAACGGTTCCGTTACTCGTTGGGGTGTTAAGACCGGATTTTTGTGAGTAGATGCGCCTTTGATGCGAAGCCTTCAACATGCTAACAGGCATAGCTTTGCGGGAACTGGCACCGTCGCGGTCATTGTCGCATGGTTCATCCTCCCTGAGGTGGCCCGCCGAACGCCCGGTGAGATTGACGAAATGTCAGTCTATAGATCACTTTATCTCCTTTATGTTGTGTTCTTTCGGCTAACCACTTGTTCTACCAGGTTTGAGAAGAAGGTCAATCTTCGCGGTTTTAAGAACTATGTCACTGAGGTTCAGCTCAACGCAGAGCACCACCAAGACAAGACACAGGGTGAGGCCTAATGGCTGGAAATATGAGGGAGGGTCTTTGGTGCCATTTGGGAGTATCTCGCCTCGAGGGGAATATTGTCTCAAGGGAGCTTCTATATCTTGCCTTTCGTATCTATTTTCGACGAAATACTTTTTTGTCGGCCATGGAAACAGCTCATATTATAAACGACGAGCGTATTACTTTATTCTGCCTACAGCGCCTGTGAAAGCCTTCTTACCTGGTTTTCTAATTCTTCTAACCCCCAACACCTTGCCTGGCCACACAACAAGCCCACTTCCCCGAGACAACACAAGACGAACAAGTCACCATTTCCCCCTCCAGCACTGCTGAAAACAGAAATTCACAGTGAGTAATGAAGAAAGCTTTCGGGTTAGAGGAGAAAATGATTATATTTGAAGACGCATGATGAGGGTTAGTGACAGAGCCTAAATCCTTAGGTTGTTCTCAGGTTCTGAAGGATCCACCCCCTAACACTCAATCATCAAGAACGCCTGAAGCTTCAGGGGGACAGAATTCTGTCTCCACGTGACTGAATAATCCGCTGCCGAGATCGGCCGACCTGACCAAGCGCCCAACCAACTCATTCGTAAAGCGAGGGCTGAGGTCAGGTAGCGGTGGGCCATCACCCATTTGTAAAGCTTTGGTCCTCGTCTCGGACCATCCAAGCCAAAAACATTTCTGGGTGTTGAATTCGGTTGATACTGGTTGTCTATGTCACATAGATAATTTGGCTATGGCCTACTTGAGAGATACTTGAAGATATCAGACTTACAAAGTGATGATGTTCATTGCTTATACGACAGTTCAGTATAACTGTACCAAGGCCGGTACAGGGCAGGCAGGTCATTCAAGAGCAAATTCATTACAGCCAGAGGTCATATCAGAGCCGAGCACTATCGCTAGTAAAGTCCACAACAACATCCTGCAAATCAAGCGGAAAACCGAGCAGTTTCATTCCATTCCCAAGCACCTGTCGCGCATTCTGATACAGCACTAGACGAGCCTTCTTCTCGCCTCGACTGCTCTCCTGTTGTACTGTCTGGACGCTCCCTCTTTCATCTTCATCGTCGTCCTCATCTTCCTCATCGGGATGAGGCACAACCAGGGATAACGAGTCCATCAGCCTGTACAAGTAGCCAAGCAGTGAATGTGGCTCTGCCGACTTGTACACCGCCACCACTACGTCAGGAAACTGAGCCATGACTCGCAGCAGGTTCGCGCAATCTGGATCCTTCAACACCGCGTAGTCTATCTCGGAAGTTTCAGCGCCTTCGGTTCTCAGTTCGTTGATTAACGCCGTGAGCCTTGTGTGACACCCTTGAAGCATGGGCCCGGAATGGGAGCTGAATGATGTCAACTTCTTGAGCTCAAAGGTGTAGCTGTGGCTCTTCTTCCTAGACAATTCCTGAGCCAGCAGTGCCCCGACCATGGCGTTGTTCGTAATCCTCTCAGCTGCGCTTCCATCGACATCATCTTCATCGTGCTCCATGTTCATAGCGTCTCGCATTCTGGCCTCACAATTGTCGAGAATCTCCCGCAGTGAATTTCCTTCAAGACCCTGCATGGCACCGAAGCTCATATGTTGCAACTTTTCGATGAGATCCCTTCGACCCATGAGCTCGAGAGCTGAGAAGACCTGTTGGAAATGGCTGTCTTGAGCCGAGGAGGTCACGTATACCATCTTGTCAAAGGTGAACTTCTCCTCACGTTCGAGCGCTGCGGCAACGTCACGGAGGGGATATCGTGTTGCACCGTCCCGTCCACGGATAGTTTGTGTGCTGAGACCTTTCTTGCCGGTGTGCTTGGCCCAGTCTATGACCCAAGATCCGTTACTCTCCTTAAGAATCCCCTTCTCTTGCAGAGCGTTCTCGACTTTGGTGATTGTTGAGGGTCGGACCTGTGATTCACCCGAGAACTCATCAAAGCCAATACCGAGGCGCTGGTACTCGACCCTGAGATCTTCAATGGTGATGTCCCTGAAGTGGTGGAAAAGCTTCATAGTCTCGCCATCGCCACTCTCCATCCTATTGAAGGTCTCGTCTCTTTCGACACCAATCGTCTTGTCCTCCATAGGAGAAGCACATTTTTCGCCTTGCTTGGCTTTCCCTTTCGGGTCCTGCACTGGCTTGAACAGTCCCTCCATCTGGGCGTAGACGTCCAAGAGATGGATCGACCCTTCTTGTTGAAGCTTCTTCTCGGAGCCAAATCGCTTGTAGCCGCCGACAAGCAAAGCAATGTGCTTGCCCCAGTCGGCGAGGTAGTTGAGGCGCACAACCTCCCATCCCATAGCCTCGTAGAGGTTTGCGATGAAGTCACCAAGAAGTGTGCTTCTGAGATTGTTTCCGCTGAAGCCCGTGGCCAGGTTTGGAGAGGAAAATTCGATGATGACCTTCTTTTTCCCCTTCTTAGGCTCCTTGGGGTCTCGAAGCCCTTGCGAAAGGTCAAACCCGTACGCTGATTTGCGATCAGCTATGTATGGCAAAAGAAGTCGAGGCAACGTGTCAGGTGAAAATTTCATTCGAAGTTGGATATCATCAACCCTTGGTGCCAAGAACAGGGATGAGAAAGGGAGCTACAAAGGCACGCGTTAGAGCAGAATCAAGCATGCTCCTACAAGGTGGGATTGTCAGACCTGCGCTGCTACAGAAAAAGGCTAACCTGTTGAGAGCCTTGTTGTCGACGTCTTTGAGCTTAAGCCGTGGAAGTATAAGCGTCAAGTCCCCGAGTGAGGTCTCGGTCGTTGAGGCGATGGCCTCTCGGATGGTGGTGGCATCACAGTTGAGAATAGTCAACTTGGATAGGAATTCGGCAAGATAAGATCGCCAGATCTCGACGGGTCTTGTCAGCGCAGTAGGTGAGGCACTTTCCGGAATAGGCTCCAAGGACAGCCCGTGAAGAAGGGCGTTGAGCCCGGCCACAGTGTCGGTAGGTGATGCCATCGTGAGTTGAGCAACTTGAGCTGCAGCAACCAAGCTGTCTCTCCTTTGCAGCAGAGATGAGAGAATTTAGAAATGATGTACCCAACTTATCTTCTCCCTTGGGCTTCAAACACCTCTTCTGCAATGCTGACTTGGGCGTGGATGGTTGGGCCGTGATTGGGTACAGCAGTGAGGCGCATTCCCTGCACCATGGGCCTCAGCTCCCACCATCTCATCATGCCCCAAGTGACGTGGCCGGCAACTCTAAGGGCTGCCAGAGCGGAAATTCAATGCCATAGTGTGATTTGCTGGACACCTTTACGGTGCTGGTCTGCTATGCAGTGCATTGTGATTTGTCAATGTGCAACCACCCACTCGCCTTATCCCTACAATTTACACTGGTTGGTGATGGAGCTTTTCAACCGCCTGATTCCGATCAGTTTGCCCAATAAGAACCAACCACGCAGCTTTTCGTCCTCCTCGCAAAGCAATAAGCAAAAATCGTGGTATCTTGACGGCCTCACTCCTTGGCTAAAGGTCCACGTTGACCAGCCTTATAATCGTGAGAGCCTGGACCTAATGCCTTACAGATCCCGCATAATCATCCTTGCGCACACTTGCTTTATGTTAGGCTGTACACAAGATGAGCTTGGGCACTTATCTATCTTGGTGATTTACGCTCCAAGGTGCTTCTCTTTAATGCATAAGTTCATCGCAGCATTGGAACGGATAAGCATTTAATTGTCGAGTAGCATCTGTTAGAGGCTGTAGAGTGAATTGACTACCTCCAAACATGCGATGATATTTCCTGTTAACTCATCTCTATGCAACAGAAACACAGCAGTACCAACTGCATGCAAGTGTCACGTGTCGAACACAGCATCGAGATGTCCAACTTGCATGGAATGCGGGGAGGTTAGGAACACTTTCAACTGTTCTTGGCTACTGATTGTGCTTCAATTATCTCATCTTATAAACCTGAAACATTACTGCTGCCATCATGACTGACCCAGCCGCGCGAGCCGACCTCACAAAGCGTCAAATTCCCTCAATGACACTTGCAACCGGCCTTACCTCGTTGCCCGGTGCCGGCGCTCGTATAGCCTCACGCTCTGATGACGCCTCATCTCGGTTCATTGTCCCGGGGATTGCAGTAGTCACCGGAGGCACTGGGAATATCGCATTGACCGTTGTCCGGGCCTTGTTGCAGCACGGACTTGATGGTCTCATGTTGCTAGATCTGGATGTTGCCTCGGAAGCCGCTCGAAGAAACATCCAACAACTCAATGAAGAGTTTCCAAACGCCAAGATTGAGTCCCTATCGGTCGATGTTACGGATGAAAACGCCGTTGCTGATGCCGTGACCATGACCGTTGAGCTCTTGGGGTCGGTTGACTACCTCGTCTGTTTCGCCGGGATTGTCAACTGCTGTCATGCCCTCGACTTACCGGTCAGCGACTTTAGAAAGTTGCTAGAAGTCAACACGACAGGGAGCTTTATCTGTGCGCAAGCAGCTGCAAGACAGATGGTCAAGCAGGGAAATGGTGGTCGAATCGTCTTTATTGCAAGCATTTCAGCACATCGGGTCAATTTTCCCCAGCCACAGGTTGCATATAACACCTCGAAGGGGGCTATCTTGATGCTGAAAAGTAGTCTCGCGGCTGAGTGGGCACGATATGGAATAACGGTCAATAGCATCAGCCCTGGGTATATGGATACCATCTTGAATGAGGGAGAGGGTTTGGCTCATGCAAGGCAAACATGGGCGGAGAGAAACCCGAGCGGCCGAATGGGATTACCCGAGGAGTTGAGTGGTATGGTCCTTTTGTTGTGTTCCAAAGCTGGCAGCTATATCAACGGAGCGGATATGGTAGTAGATGGTGGCGGCATTGTGTTCTAGAGTGAAGAGAGGTACTTCGTTATAGTGCTTGGTGTTCTTAGAATGACCATTGCCTCAAAAAGATACAACAGCTAATTCCATAGAAACCACCAGATTTAGTTGCCCTGCATTTCTTCCATAAGAGCATCATACCAAGCATTAAGAGCCTCGTCCACATCAAAAACCCCGCCATCCAAGAACTCGTTGACTTGATTCATGTAGGCTTCCACACCATCTCCCATTGAGTACACCATCTCATCATTGACATCAAAATTGAGACCCTCAGATGCAGTATACGCTTCTGGGGGTGCAGTCGAACCCACGTGGATTGACTCCATCGGCGAGGTCTCGGTAACCGAGGTCCTTGAATAGACTTTGTTCCTTACAGCCTGGAAGAGATCCCGGTATCGTGTAAGATGAGATGCTTTCATGTGGGATATTCCACGTTCAATGAGGTCAAGACAGGCACTAGTGTCGCTCATATGACGATATCCCCTTTGTGCATCCTCGCTCCTCGTCTGAGGCAGTGCCATGCTCTGCCTACGTCCAGAATATTAGTAAGTAAACTCGGCTGATATGGCGTCGCTACTCACCAGTCACAGTATAAAGCAGCCAAGCCAACTAATAGAATGTCATGAAGCTGTCTGAAGCAACCACAGACTGCTGAGATTCCATAGTCTGCATCAATCTTTGACCACTGGTGGATTGCAGTCGATGCCGCTCTGGAACAATATGAGGCCATCTGACGCGAAGGAACCATAAATGTCGGCGACGGCCGATGCAATAGAAGTTGCAAGAGACAGTATTCGACCTTCATCTCAGAATACTCGCGAGAAGGTTTGAGTGCCATCCCTTCCAGTTGCTGTTCCCACGTCTCAAGATCTCGACGGATTTGATCAGACGTTGCACAAATCTGTTGAAATGTGGTGTCCATGGCCGTGCCATCTGGCCCTCTGGCGATGTAGATGGACTCAAGAATACGGCCACCGATTCGACGTAGCGAAATCATATGGCGTAAGGGCTGAACGTTGTGTTTATGGAAGATGGGCGCAATCGAACCCTCAAGTGGGTTTAAGCCATCGAAACTTGAAGCTACAGGTAACAAAGCATGTATAGCATGATCAAGTATGGACAGTACGCGGCCTGTGATGGTAGCAACTTGTCTGTTTACATCTTGTTAACGAAATTCCTCGAAGTACTCATAAACGTCTACTAACCTCTCGAGATTATAAGCACACCACCATGTCCGATTCCTCACCTCTAGCTCCTCGGCTGTGAATCCCCAGTCAGTATTGTGTCTATGAAGCCCTGCTTCAATGGCACAAGACATGATATATCTACCCAGTTGCCACAGATCATTGTTGTGGCTGCTGCAAGATGAGTCTAGCATCCACACAGCCAAGAGCAAGACTGCCTGCATTCCAAACAGGTCTCGAGGATGATCATGAAAGTTATTAAAGAATCGTAGAGCTGTTTGAAAGTACGAGCCAGAGTCGTTCAGATCAAGTGCTGCAGGGGAATCTTTATCCTTCAGTGTGACGTGGCAGCTTCCTAGCGCAAGCACAATGAAGACGACAAACTTTTCATGGTCGGCACATTTTCTTGGCTCCTGATAAATGTGCTGAAAGACTCTCCTTAAGTAGGGTAGTTGAAGAAATGGCCACCAAATGTGAACGCGAGCAATGTAGATGGCAAGTAGAGATCGAGCAACCGGTTGGGGTGGAAGAGCAGCGGACCTCTCCGACGGACACATGTCCAGGCTTCCCCCTTGTTGACCAGTATCCCATGAAGGAACAAGATTGAGTTGTTTGAAGAATATTCTGGCGAATGTTGACCCGGCAGCACTACCAACTACAGGGTATAAATCAGCAAACCTGGTGGTGAGTGTCATCACTACTCACCATATTTACTCCCAGAATACATATTTGATCCTCCAGTTGTGAGAAACCCCACCTCTTCGGCTTCCTTTTGAAGATCTGCCGGCACTGGTTGGATGCTTTGGGATGGGACGCCAATGACTATGCTGGGTTGGTCTGGCACGTCGCGTAACCTTGCCTGTAGATCATTGATCTGATCCTGAAGGCTCTGTACTACAGAATATGGATACGAGACGCATTCGGTGATATTACACACGTCATTTTGTCTTGTACATGCAGAACACCGGGGTACTTTGAGATCACACTAAGCCATCGGAGTCAGCCGAGGTTGAGAGCTGCTCACACTGAGGTGCCAACCTTGACTTTTCGAGCATGACAGCGACTGCATGCTTTGGATACAGAAGGCTGGAGATTGGAAATCATGTGGCAATTGGAGGGTTAGAGGGCCTGGGCGTACTTGACAGCTGGAGGAACTGAGGTTGGTGAAGTCCAAATCTTCGGACGGGTCCGGGTCTGTGGAGATGGACTGATTGACGCCATGGCACGTGAGAATAGGCCAATGCCGGTCTAGTTGGTTCTAGTCAGTGCAAACTCAATTCTATCTTGACTTGATTTCAAGAACTTACCCTGTATCAATTGTTTATCAACATGTTGCTCAACAATAAAGACATTTCTTCTTCATGCTCGTTTCGCTTACGGCCATCATGACGGAGAGTCCACTTCGGGGCACAGTAATCACCGCTTACCAAGGATGTCGCACATCCTCGTCACTCATGTTCCATACTTTTGCAGGATTCATGAAATGTCCGAGTTCTAAAAGGGTAAATGTTAAGTTACCATCAGGCTCATTCGCCGCCGTGCAGTCTTTTAGGGTATTCTCCCCCTAATTGACAGCCAAGCCAACAGGCAAGTTAGTACCCGAACTTCGAAGCGACAGGGTGGGACAGAGTCTCACAACATTATGCAAGATGCCATCCATCCCTTTTCCCTTGGAAGTGATCAGCAGCAGTGTCCCACGTAAGCTCCAACCGAGACATGACATGGATGCTTGCATAAAATGGGCACAGACATATTTATTGCCCCGAAGGAACGCGTCAAGAATTAAGGTTCATTCTGCGCGCGCATCAACAAGCTTGTTACGGCCGGACCTTTGTAAATCCGAGTGGTGACATAGGGTGGTATCCCTTCTTCTCCCTTCCCACATAATTTCTTACTCTCCATCTCGCTTTTGACGTATCTGATTTTGAAGTCATGGCATTGAAGGGATTTTTCGTGAGTTTCCTCATTTTTGAAACAAGAATCTGACTGACCGACTTCAGGGTGTGGTAGCGCTGGGCCTCCTCATACCCTTCTTGTATGAGCGCTCTACCGTTCTCTCATTCTTCTATACCAACACGCCTGCTCGGCTCCACCGGACCAACTCTCTCGGCAAATATGAGATCAAGTTTGAGGACCGCATGAGAAGCTGTGAAGATGTTTTTCTCCTTGAGGAACATCACATAGCCATCATTGCCTGTGATGCCGGCAGGGAGCGATGGAACACGGTCATGGTATGGATGCCATGAGCCTCCCTCCTTTTGTACATAATACTAACTCGGGAGCAGGGTGTATTCCTTGGAGGAGATGTCGCCAACGCTGACATCTGGGCTTACGACTACGAAAACGCAGCCAAACCAGATGCCGAGTCTCTCACCCGCATCAAGCTTACAGACTTTGCCTCTGCTCAAGACTTCCACACGCTGGGGCTCGCCTATCACCAAGAGACATCCACGCTCTTTGTGACGAACCATGCCAAGGCAGGCCCTCGAATTGAATTGTTCAAGTTGGATATCGCGTCATTGACGGCAAAGCACACCCGCACAATCGAGCATCCTCTTATCTACGCTCCCAATGCTATCGCCTTGATTAGCGAGAAGGAGTTCTATGTCACAAACGCCCACTACTTCACTAGGGCACAGTCGAAATTCCTAAGTCTCCTGGAAACCTACCTATCCCTGCCTCTTGGACCTATCGTTCACGTGAGCATTGAACAGCCTGAAGTTGAGGCAACCGTCGTCGCGCGAGTCCCTTTTGCAAATGGCATTGAAATACTCAACAGCTCGACTGTTGCCGTTTCTTCTACTTCTTCGGCAACTGTTTTTCTATTCAACACACCCGACAAGCTGACTTTTTGAAAACCCTACCAAAATTCGTGTTCCATTCCTCCCCGACAACCTCTCTTGGGCTAACGGCAAACTCCTTATTGCCGGTCACCCGTTTGTGCCAGCATGCAACAAGTTTGCCGAAACGCGACACATCTGCAATGATCCCAGCGAACTTGAGGCTGCATCGCCAGAGATGAAGGAGTACTGTGCCAAGGGTGAGGCGACTTCTGGTGTGGCCGAGTGGAGTGAGGAGGGTGGTTTGAAGCATCTGTACTCTAGCACAGAGTACCCTACAAGCGCGACAGCTGTGAGGGATGCAAAGAGAGGCGTCGGTATCATCACGGGACTGTACGCCAACGGAATCCTGGTCTGGCGGGAGAAAGAGTAGTGTGGACAAGACCTGTGCTACGATCTTCGCCCCTATATCTCCACCATTGGAATTCGACCGAGACAACTTTATCGTATGAGACAAGTTTAATTAGTTATGATTCCAGGTCCTGCACAATGATGTGCAAGGACAAGCATACTGTCGTAGAATATTACTATTCATCTACATACAATGCACTACCGACTTTACCTATATTCTTCCATACGATCAGAACTCACCCTTCAGTATGTGTATCGGAAGTTGGGGTTTTGCCCGTCAGTCTGATCGTTTCTCTCTGCCTCCAACCCGGCATCAATGGTTTCATGAGCCTTTCCGTACTGTGCATCTCGCCTCTTATTCTCGACTGCGCAGAGGACATAATACGCCATGCCAGTAACCGCCATGAGGGCAAATGCACAGAGCATGGAGCCAATTCCCAGGGAATACGTGGGTGCCTGTCTATCAAGGAAGAACTGGGGTCCAACGATGTTTCCGACAGCTAGAATCAATGGTTGTTAGTGAGAAGTAATTTCAGCACGGTAGACAGATATGCTTACCATAAACAATCGCGATAGAGATGCCCATGAAGCTCTTCTTGGTCGCTCCGGCGGTGTTGGAAGACGACAAGCTAATGAGAAATACCCATGGGACGTTATAGAAGCCCATGAGATACACACCAGCAAGGGATGCGTCTCTCTGAGTTGCGACATCCAGAGAATGCACCATGACAGCACCGACCAGACCAAAGATTGCGCCCATGATCCAGAAGATGCAACGCAAGTTGGGGATGAAGAAGGCGATGGTGGTGAGGATCGCCTGGCTGACCATGGCTACGGCGGCTTGGGGAGTAGCCATAAGCACCGTCTTTGTCTTGCTGAAGCCGTAACCCGCAATGATTAGTGGGTTGAAATTGGTGATTCCTGCATTGGCGATAGCATATCCAAAGACTCCAAGCCAGATGCAGTAACATTTAGGATCACGGAGAGCTTCCCAGATCTGGGGTGTGTGGAACGCCTATTACAGCCTGTCAGCATTTCTAGCTGTCAATCGTCAATGGCTTATAATAGCTCACCTTCTTTGATTCGACGCCAGTTTGGTTTGGTGCAAGTCGAATGAGAGCTAGCTTCTTCTCTTCGGCAGTGAAGAACCAAGCTTGAGACGGAGTGTCAGGAAGACCAAAGAACACCAGGCTTCCAGCAAGAACAGTGACTGATCCATAGATGAGGAAGATATACTAAGGAAGAATCTATTAGCATTGAATTTATTTCCAAGATATCTTGTGCGAGAAGGACATGGCAAACTCACCTTCCAAGTAGACAATGACCCGTTTATTTGTCCGATAGCGTAGGACAAGATACCACCAAAGACTCCAGCAAAGGTGTTGTACCAGAATGCTGTGCGAAGAGGTTGTTCGTGCCTCAAGTACCACATTGAGTTGATGATCATCATGCATGGTAGCACAGCAGCCTCAAAAACACCAAGAAGGAAACGAATCGTCGCCAAACCAGCAAAGTTGTGACATAGTGCCATGAAGCAGAGGGAGCCTCCCCACATGACCAAACACGCACCGACGTATTTGCCAATAGGGATCTTGGTCATAAGCCAAAGGTTGGGGAACTCCATGGCTAGGTAACCGAAGTAGAAAATGCTGCTGAGCCAGCTGTACTCCTGGGGCTTGAGGTGGGCATCATCCTTGATACCGAAGATGGCGGCGTATCCTAACGCGTTCTGTGTTTCTCGTTAGCACACAATACTTCCTGGTTGTCAACAATCAATACCTTATCCAAGAACGCAAGTGTCATACTCAAGACAGCAAGTGGCATGACAACCAAGTCTGTCTTCAAGAGGAGACGCTTGGCCTGCGCCTTTGTCAACACTGCATCCGAACCATCTCCGCCATCTGAAGAAACGGTATGATGCATGTCCTTGACAGGATCCTTGTCAGGTGTGTCGTGAAGTGACATGGTCTCTGAACGTGCGCAAAAAATGAGATATAATCGCGGTGTACTGGAAGTCGAGGGAAGATTGACGACGATCCATGGGCTTGGTTTTATAGAGTCGACATAAGATATGGGGTCGCAAAGTTAGCTTCCCAACTCCCCGGATCTCGTGGGGCAAACCCAGATAACATGGAGACGTTGATAGTGTGCTCGGTGTACATCGAAGGTCTCGGTGGAGGCCGAGCTCACCTCTCGGACGCTACCGAGATGACCATACTCCTTTGGGCATGCTCGAGTCAATCAAGTCGTCGCATCGAGAGTGAAATACGGGTCCGAGATGTGATAACAGACGAACCACAGAGCTCGCCGATGACGATAGAGCAACGCTGCTATCACGCAAAGAAAACGGTGGGTTTTAGCAGGAAATATCCCATAAAGTACGAGCATTTCCGCAAAACTTGTAGCAGGATCATATGACACCATAAATCCTGACCCTCTCGGACCCAGTTAACAGGTGGTTTATTCCCTGTAACGTGCGGCATTATGAAGCTCTCAACGATTTCGGCTCATTTCAAAAAGTTGTCCCTGGTCAAACCCCCTAGGCATAACCAATGAGGCTTATCTTTCAGCCCGTCGATAAGTCGGACACGTCCGAATTGACTTTCGGCATTCTTGCTCGGCTACGACCGAGTCAACCGCCGGTCGACACCGAAGCACGCCATATATATGCGCCTCAGGCAGTATAACTTATTTCTTGCAATCAACAAAAGCGCAATTGAGAGTATTCAGTAGTCGAGCTGCTCTGCAACGAAATCATCGATATCAGGCCCTCAAAATGACAGCCCAAAACACCGGAGCAAAGGGCTCTGGCTCAACTCACTCATCCGTACCTAACGCCAAGAACGAGACTATTCGAGTAAGTCAACCCAGTCGCGACACTATAAGTGCAATTGACTGACCAATCAAGGTTGGAATCCGTGATGGCGTCACCGGGGAGTTCAAGTTAATTCCAAGAGCCGAGGCCGTCGTCTCCGTTTTTGACTCCAACTTCCTTATTGGAGATGGCATATGGGCAAGTTACGCCTCGCATCCGCAAGTCTTTTTGTATCTAATTAGTCTTTAGGAAGGTATTCGTGCAAACAAGGGCCGAGTCCAATTTGCTCGAGAACACATCAACCGCCTATTCCAGTCTGCCAAGGCCATGTACATGGACCTCGGCCTCTCAAAGGGAGATCTTCTCAGATTGATCCATGATACTCTCGATGCAAACGAAATGGGCCGAGATGAACACGTTCACATCCGTCTCGTCGTGAGCCGCGGCCTTAAGTCGACGCCATACCAAAACCCCAGCGTCAACATTGGTCTGCCCTTGATCGTCATCATTCCGGAATCAAAGGCCGTTGATCCCAACTCCAAGAGCCGAGGGTTGAGACTTGCTACGACATGGGTTCGACGGGGTCCTCCTGATGTTAAGGATGAGCAATGGAATCACATTTCCAAGGCCACCGACGTCCAGGCCTGCATCAGCGCCAACGTTATGAATGTTGATGAGGCACTCATGCTTGATCTGCGTGGATTCGTCAAGACGTGCAACTCGGTCAACTTCTTCATCATCCGAGACAATGAGGTCTGGGCTCCTACCAAGGATAACCAGATGCAGGGTATCACACGACAAAAGACGATTGACGTGTGTCGGGCTAATGGCATCACTGTTCGCGAGCTCGATTTTACTCTCACTGAAGTTTACGGGGCGGATGAAGCTTTCTGCACCGGAACATTCCCATCACAAATACATGTCACCGAAGTCGATGGGAGGGTAATCGGCGACGGGAAGAGAGGCCAGGTCACTGAGAGGATCCAGAAACTCTATTCGGAGCTTGTGAACCAGGATGTGGGTAGGTCAAGGGATGAAATCATGGCTGAGGTAACGGCCCCGCGAGATTTAAGCTTTTTGAAAGCAAGCCGTCTATAAGGGGTTTGATTTCCACAGTTCCGAGTTGTGTTAAGTAGTATATGAGAAGTTGGTAGGGATGAATGTAGAGGGACTGGCTTTGGATGGGATGAGCCATCAGTCTTTTGTTGTAAAAACGGACGGTATAAAAAGACACATACCTTAGGGATAAATAGCATTTAAACAAGTCAACAAAAGTATCCACAATGCACGGAAATCATAATATCCTGCGGTTACAGTTTATGCTGTGAGCGTTCCAGGGTAGTCTTGCTCTCAAGCTGCTACCCAGGTTATGATAGTAAGAATGCCAACATGCTGTTGCAGATTTCTTTCTGTGTGTATTCCGTTCTTACCCCAGGGGGAGAGCATCATCACCGTTCTCTGGAGAATTCTTGACTGTAACAACACTGGAGTTTTCGGCGTTACTGATGTTGAGACAATTTCACAGTGGGGGTTTCGAATCGTGCTGGATCCTGGGAAACGTACAAGACTCGCCGGAGCGCTTGGACAACACGGAGCCGGTCTCATGGAGTAGAAATAAGGCCGCGTAAAGAGATTCGTCATGAAAGACTCATATACTAAGGTTCACATGTCCTACATAGATATTTTTGGCTCTCTTGGTCAGCGGCCTTTGGGGTCTCACCGGGACCGAGACCGAAACCGAGACCGAGGCGACAGGTCACTGACCACCACACTAACAGATTAAGTTAAATGATCTAGCATAGGGGTTTCAATGCGCTAGGGCTGGGCAGATCAAGATCGAGTAGCGATCCTCACATTGATGGACATTCCGCCAATGACGGGCAGTGCTGGCAGCAAATGCAAAACATACGCCGGAAGTTATGCTAGGGCTGGCGGGATCTCCCAAGCCTCTCTGGGGTCGGTTAGATTACGATGTGACAGCAGGACTGCGCCCTCGCAATCGGCTTCCTTTGTGGATGTTGCATACTAGTGTCGATGAAGTTGCTGCCGTACACCATTAATGTTGAATATATATATATGACGCGTCCTGCGGCGATGCCGGTCTCAAGATATATAAAGCAACCGTCTTGACCTGCTTTCAAATGATGTGACTACAAACCTCTCACCTGCCATCGACAACTCTCACCATGAAGCTCTCAACACACGGCCTGCTAGCCATTGCTGCTAGCACAGGCACTCTTGCATTGACTGTTAGTAGCAGTGTTCAGAATGCCTGCGCTCAGCTACAATCGGCCTACCCCAAGGAGCTGCTGATGCCCAACTCCTCAGACTACGAGTCTGAGCGAATTAACTTCTGGGACATCAGATCGAACAAGGAGCCAGCCTGTATCTTCCTCCCCACCACAGCTGATGCCGTCGCTGAAGCCGTTACAATTTTTCATAAGGAGAAGGCTCAGTTTGCCATTCGGGGTGGCGGACACATGAATGTGAGTCTCCTCCACGTTCTCAATAGGCACCGCTGACCACCCAGTACCCCGGCTCAAACAACATTGATAACGGCATCCTCGTCGGCCTCAATGGTCTCAAACAGCTCGACGTCAACTTGAACAAGTCTACAATTGACGTCGGCGCCGGCGCAAAATGGGTCGATGTGTACACGGCTCTCGCGCCCCATGGACTGTACACCATCGGAGGGCGTCTCAAGACCATTGGAGTTCCGGGCCTGACTCTCATTGGCGGCGTGGGATACTTCCTCAACAAGTATGGCTTCACCATGGACAATGTGGTCAGTTACGATGTTGTGCTCGGGAACGGCACACAGGTGGTCGCCAGCCAAAAGTCTAACCCGGATCTGTTCTGGGCACTTAAGGGTGGCGGCAGTAGTTTCGGCCTCGTCACCAAGTTTGAGCTCAAGGCGTATGACGTCCCCCTCGTGAGCAGCACATACCAGATCTTCGACCAGGAGCACGCTCACGACTTTATCCGCGCAGCATGCGAGATGCTCCTGTCCGAGGATGGCAGCAGGGGCGCAGGCGCGGTTATCAACATCAACTACAATGCCACAACTAAAAAGGCTACACCTCAGGTGTTCGGTCTCGAAGAGACGACAGAGTCACCACCACCAAAGTTTTCTGCTTTCAGTGCTATTCCTGCCGTGAGTCGCACCAATGCCGTGATGCCGCCTGTCGAGTGGCACTCAAGGATGGAGACTCCGAACCAGATGTTCCGGTACGTTGCCCAACTATCCAGGATGGACTTCACTAACAGGTTTCTCCCCAGTATTCAATTTGGCCACCATACCATCAAGCCTGATGCCGAGCAACTGATCTACATTTACGACCAATGGATCGCGGCTATAGATGAAATCGTCGATGTTCCTGGAATCCTGCCCACGTTCATCTTGAACTTTGCCCCCAAGTCGGCTGTGACTGTTAGCAAGCGGAACGGCATTGGCAACACATTTGGTCTGAATGACGACCAGTCCTACATCTGTAAGTAAACCCATCTCCCAGGAAGGTGTTGTTCTAACCATGCGCAGGGTGGCAGTTTACTACGTCTTGGGCGAATGAGGAAGATGATTTGCGCGTAACTGCTTGGCAACAGCATCACCTCGCGCGTCTGCATGAGGATAACCGTGCCAAGGGCCTTGCGACTGATTTCTTGTACATGGGTGATGCCGCAGAGTGGCAGGATCCGATCCAGACCTATGGCAAGAAGAATATTCAGAGAATGCGCAAAATCAGAGATGCCTATGACCCGGATTTGACCTTTACCAAGTTGAACTGGGGCGGGTTCAAGTTGGGATACTAGTTAGAGAGTATCACTTGGCTAGGTTGATTGGCTTGGCTACTGATCAGACTTTCTTTCTTCATATGTATTTGTATTACATACTTTATCGAAGTTGGCATTGAGCATATAGACATTTATAGATATTGGCATAGTTATGCATCGAATAATTCTCTTATTCACTTGTTGGGGTATTTGTTCAAAGTTTGTATGTCTAATGCCCGTTTCATCATGGCTTGGACAGGCTCTTATCCCTGGAGAGCATCCTAACCCTCCCTCTAAGCAACCAGCTTAGTAACAGACTTGCCCTTGTTAGCGCCTTTGTACACATTTATCCACACATTAGGCACCTCCTCGATCGTGGCCTCCACAACATCCTCGATATCAACCTTGATGCGCCCCTCAGCCGCAGCACCAATAATCTCCTCCATAGCCTTAGGCACCTTATCCATGTAGTCAAACATAAAGAAGCCCTTGATGGTCAACCGCTGAGACACAATCTCGAACCAGTTGCGTATTGTGGTAGGCTCTTCTGAGTTGTAAATGCTGACGGCTCCGCAGATAGCGATGACGCCGTGCTTCTTCATGCGGGTGAGGACACCATCAAAAACGGCACCGCCGACGTTATCAAAGAAGATATCTACCTCATCTGGTGTCACAGCCTTCAGGTCCTCAACAAAGGTGGGGCTTTTGTAGTTGACACAAGCATGAGCACCAAGATGATCTCGTACCCACGCGCACTTCTCGTCACTCCCAGCAATTCCAACAACCCGCTTGGCTCCTAGAAGCTTGACGGCGACCTGAACGACCATTGATCCCGTTGCTCCTGCAGCGGCTGAGACGACGACTGTATGCTCGGGCTTTGCTTCGGCCACATGTAAGAGACCGACATAACCAGCAAGACCAGAACCTCCAAAGGCACCGAGGTAGTGGGTGATGGACAGACCAGCTGGTAACGGAGCCACGGGCTGGACATTGGCGTCGTCCAAGATGGCCTTTTCACTCCACGAGGCAAGATGAAAATCCATAATCAGGTCACCGACGGTGAATTTCTTGGACTTGGATTCCAGCACCTCACCGATAATGCCAGATCGCATTGGGGCTCCGATCGGCACAGGGGGGAGATACATTCGGTCCTCGTCAACGGTGCAGCCGATAAAAGTTCGAATCCCCGCATCGTTGGAAAAGTAGAGTACCTTGACTAGGATCTGGTTCTCCTCCAGGGGCGGCAGCTCTGCTGTCCGTAGTGTAAAGGTAGGGTTCGGCCCAGTGATGGTGGGAGTACCGACCGGCTTAGCAGCGAGGATCCATTGCTTGGTGGTGCGCGTTTCAGCCATTTTGGGGTTGAGGAAAGGAATATTGTTGGTAGGAAGGGATGCAATTGGTGTCTGGGATGATGTGGATTCTCTTGCAATCTCGTCTGGACGTAGTATTTATACAATTTTCTTGGTCTTGATCGTCGTCTCAAGGGTTCCTTTGCCAGTGGGTCGGCGATTAATCGTCGCACGATAGAACCAACCTCGTCGAACTCCCTGTACCATGCATCAACTTATACCACTCACTCGTAGAGATATACCTGGCTAGCGTATCCTCAACGTTTTGAATGTGGGTTGACATCTGTGGCGTTCGTTCACTTAGGGCCGGGATCATGGTTTGAAACGTCCACGGAGATTTGTTCGGAAGAGGAAATAGCCTCAAAATAGGCGAACCTCCCGGGAGGTTGGTTGCATTATGGCAAGGTTGTCGATGCCGAGAAGCTTAGCCGATGGCCCCTTTTCATAGTCGCACCGACAGACTGGGAAGTCTGAGACATTGCTATGTCATATGAAAGTTGCATCCTCGCCGAGCATCTTTACTCTTGTTGTTTTGCCAGAGGGGATTATTGTGGTAAATCAGAGGCCTAAATCAGACTCTTGATACCTTTATTAAACATCCCAAAAAGATATTGATGCCCAGACAGCATCCATGCCCGTCGTCCCGATCCGTAGCGAAACGATCAAGTGGGAATACCGTTGGGGACATGTGGAGCACATTGATTCAGTCATCTGCTCCATTACAACATCCCCTGATTCATGGTAACGCTCCTCGGAGCAACGCGCCAAATAGAGCATAGACGCCAGCTCTCATGGACCACAGAGCCGGGAGATGTGCGGATAACACCTAGAGTTCCAGTCTGGAGTAGTATTCGCACGCAAACCCGTATACTGGCAGACTGGTCATGGAGGAAGATGATGCCTGTATGTGGGCATGTTTTGAAACGACGAGAACGATCCTATATGAGAGGGCCGGCAGTTGTTTACCGGGTACCCATCAGGCCTTCGGAAATGTGGGCATCGTAATGCGAATTCTTCTTTCATTTAGAAGGCTGAACTGCCGGACGATGTCTTCATCGACTGCCATGATTCCTTTCTCTTGTAACTCGACAATATGTGGCTACCCGAACAGCGCATGCCCGTCACGCCCGAGGTGCGCATCGAGCTCATCGTCAACTGTATTGTCGTTCTCATTGTCTTGATCGTTGTTACTCTGAGAGTTATAGGGCGGCTTTGGGGCCCTGGCCTGGGATTGGATGATGTGCTGGTTATGCTCGCAACGGCAAGTCTACAAACTGTCTATCTCGATGATGAGCACTAACAGGTTCCTAGCCTATGGGCATTGCGATGCTAGTCTGCCAAGGCGTCTGTGAGTCTATGGTTAGGAAATCTGATGCCGGCGTACAACGTACTGATTGCGCCAGTCACAACTACCGGCAGCGGCCACAGTCTACAAGAACACCCGGAACGTATGTCACACGATGGAGCCTGCCTCCGACAAGACTCTAACTAAAATGCTGATGAGTCTAGTGCTACCCAATGTCCCGTGGATTCTCCAAGTCTCGTTCGGAATGCAGCCCGTCTATATCACCCTCCTCGCCCTGTGCAAAGCAAGCATGCTATGCTTCTTCCTCCGCGTCTTCCCGACTCGATTTATGCAGTGGTCCTCCAAAATCGCTCTCGGATTCGTAGTCGCGTGGAACATCGCCTGCGTCTTTGCTTCCATCTTCCTCTGTAATCCAGTCTCGGCACAATGGACTGGCCAGGGGAAGTGTGGCGCTTATATCCCTTTTATCCAGTCCCTGATTGCGACCAACGCGGTTGGGGACATTATAATTATGGCTTTACCGATGCATTCGCTGTGGCATTTGCAAAAAAGGACTGTTGAGAAGCTCGCTATCATGTCTTGTTTTGGACTTGGTACAGCGTAAGAACCCCCGTCCTCATACTATAGTATCCTGCTAACCATGTGATAGTTGTGTCGTTTGCGCCGTATTCCGATTCATATACATCTCCACTGTCGACCTAACCAACAACGTCACTGGTACCATGCCCACAACAATCCTCCTCTTTATCCTCGAGCCGAACCTCGCGATCCTATGCGTCAGTATACCAATGTTACGACCATTTATCACCATGTATAAGAAGCGAATGGGGGGATCAAGGCTACAAGAGAGCTCTTACGGCCAATCCAGTGGTTTCGGAAGCCATACCGAGAATACCAAGAGATCCAAGACAGGCTTCCACTCTGACCAACACTCAACATGGGAGCTCAACAGTTATCGCCCTCATCGTGACGGAAAGCACGATGCTGAGGTGTTTAGGATAGATGATGAATCGGCGTCCGAGAGAAACCTGACGGCTCCGTCGGCAATGGATGACGAAATAAGAGTCCAGACAGCCTGGACTGTGAGGCATGACTAAATAGGTAGTCTTCAGCGGGATCCATCATGATGGGTTTGACTTGCCCAAGCGCCTTCTTAACTCGCTACTCGATCTTTCCGCCTAAGGAGAAGTTGACGGCCTTTCAATCAAGAGAATCGACCTATTTGAAGAGCTCACACTGCATTTCCGATTTCCCATTTAGTCTTATCTAAATATACCTATACGCAAGGACAATATCCTGGGTAGTTAAACTTCCCCCTTCAACTCTTTGTCAACCACATGTTCACTTACATCATCAATATGAAACCAAGGGTGATCCAGGATCTCCCTTGCGGCTGACCTCTCAGTAGGCTCGTACACCAGGATCTTGGAGATCAAGTCAAATAGCAAACCCGCTTCCTCATTCGAAATCTTGGGCAACTCATCCACTAGTGCGTGCCATTCATGGTTGTAACCCCGGAAATACTTGCCTCTGAAGTTGATGGCGGAAGGTTCCCAGAACTTCCACGCGTAAAAAGAAGCGTGGGAGACCTCATGTGGGTTGTAAAATGGATGTTCTTCTGTGTTGGAGACTTGATCCTTGGGTCGATACGGCCCAGTACCTGGCTGATCGAATATCTTCTTGATCCATCCTTCAATCGACTGGCGTTCCGTGACTTGGTCTGTGAGCCCTGAAAGCTGAACTCCTTTAGAAAAAGTCTTTCTCGGCCGCCCTTCAGAGTCAAAGACTGGATTTCCCCAGGCCGTTGGCATCTTCCCCAGGAAACGGTGGATGGCGACCAGGAGGTCGACTGGGGAACCGATATCATAGGCAGAGAACAATCCCTCTCCTGACCTCAGTCGTAGTATGGAGCAGCCAAGCGCCCAGATGTCGCTTGCCTTGCCTCCAGATAAGCCGGCAGCGACTTCTGGGGCGAGGTACTCGACTGGTGTGGGGAGGAGCTTCTCTGGGGGTGAAGACGCGAGAAACGCATTGTCGAAATCTATGAGACAAATGGCCTCACTAATGATAGGTCGTCTGGCCTTGAGGAAATCGAGAGTTTTGACAATATACCCGGGCGCTTCTGGACCAGCTGGCTCTCCCGATTCAGTCTCCAAAGGTCCTGTCTCTGGCCTGCCAAGCAGGTCGTAGATTTCATCCTCAGAAACATGATCAAAATCTTTGATCCGGAACATGATATTGGCAGGTGTCAAATCTGCATAAACTGATATCAGCCTCGTAACTAAGAATCTTAACCCGCATTCACTCACCTCCGTGGCAAAGTCCACGGGAGTGCAAGTCAGCCAATGCCTCTGCCGCCTGCAGAGCTACATTACGAGCGAGACGCGGCTGGATTCTACTCTCAAGATAATGCGAAACCCTGTAAGCAGAAGGTCCCAGCACGGGAAGCACTAAACACAAATGGCGGCCGTTTGGTCCTTCGATGTGAAAATATCGCTCGTAGGTGACAAATCTGGAGTCATGGAATGATTCTGGCACGATGTTGTGGGCGAGAGTTGCGCTAGCTTCAACAGACTGAGACTCTTCGGCAAGGACTATCTTGAGAGCCACCCAAGACGACTCAAGAAGGTCACGGGCTAACCATATCGTTGCGAAGCCTCCAGCGCCAAGTTTATGAACGACCCGATACCGGCCCTCGTCAAAGAGGTCACCAAGGTGGACTGGGTGAAACCCCCCTGATTCATAACGCTCTACTTCCTCCGTGTCTCCGACATTAGGAAGAAGAAAGCGAAAAGAGCGGGAAGAATCGTCGTCATCTTCAATAGAAGACATTTTAGAATTAGAGGTTAACAAGAGGATAAGAGAGGTTGGGATAAAGTGGGCAAGGTCACATTGGAGGGGTTGGTGTTGGCTCTTCACCAAGAGCGGACCTTAGCACAACGTTACCTCAGCCAATGACATGCTGTCCTCGAGGGGTCCTTTGTTTGCAGGAAAGCTCAATTGAGTTACTGAAACTCATCGCATTTGGGTTGAAAGATCAAGCCATAGGACGATGAATGATCTCCAATTCCAAGGCATCAAAGCGAATTGCTGGCCAACCTCCCCACATACAGCAGCTCGAGCACCAGATGACACGCAAAAGTCTCCAGTGAGGAGCTTCAGAGCTCAGCTGTAGCTTTAGCGAGCTGCAGATGCTACCAATCGTCCAGTCACACAGCTCCGGGGCACAGCCAGGCTCCAGGTTCACATTTTCTCGCCCGCAGCACAGCCCAGCGTCTATCACACCATCATTGGCTTGGAAGAGCTCCGGAAGGGACATTCACTGCTCAGCCCCCTGGCTGAGTCGACTCCGCCCCCAGAGCCTGGTTTTGTTTTTACGCTTCTACGGCGAATGAAGAGCAGCACGGGACGCTCAGCCACTTATGTTTTGTGGAGGTGTAGTGGAGAGCTATGGGTTAGAGCTTGAAGATATAACGAGCTCCATCTCCTCGTTCAATATTCTGAACGGATGGGCTCCCGATGGACCTCCTGGGAGCTGGCTACGTTCAAAATGTTGGATGCACATCGATACGGCCAGCCTTCATCACAACTGACTCGAAAGACTTGACGGAGATTGCGCCATGACCCCCTCACTTTGTCGCTGCCGAGTGTTGGTCGCCTCGCCAAGCTCTGCTCTTCCTCAGAGACGACGCGAGAGCCATCGCCGACGCAATCATCACTACCTATGACTCCCACCCGAGTCCCTTTAGCTCGGCACCTACCTGATTCAGCTCTCCACGATCCCCGAAAACAAGCACATGCTCATCAGACAAGGTCCCAACGGATGGGGCAATTGCCTTATTCTCGCGCCCAGGCCAATCGGATCCTATGGGGCATGGTAAGGCAACTGCATCTATTAGCTGGAGCAATGAGAGGTCGTCGCAAGGTTGAGGTCTACGTATGTTTCCCTGAGCTCCCTGGAACTATTCCGAGCTAATCGTCCTGCTCTAGCTCCCTGCCTGACGCTCCCTGATCAATTCCCTTAGTCCTGCGGTCATGCAGGTATTCAACAACACGTCCACGCCCGCGCGCTCGATACGATGGTTCGCCAACGCGGGGAGGCCCGATTGAGTCCCTCCGCGTCGCCGGAGACCTCAAGCTGGGACTCGGAGCAGGAAAAAAGGCGCTGAATGAGCGGGGGAGGACGCGTATCACTCGCACAGGCTCGTCTCGGACGATCTCTTGGATGAGGCTCACGATCCTCTGAAAAGGGAGAGGCCCGCATGTTCTCCGGATGACTCCCAACGATTCCACCACGGCCGTTTATCGTTTTCTCTCTACAAACTTTGCGATCAAACAACTACAAGCAAGATGGCAGTTCCGCTCCTCTCTTACCCAGGACCTGAGTGTTCTGGAGAGGCAATCGTGAATACGACAGAGGACTGCAGTCGATGGAGAATACAAACTCCCATTGACGAACTTCGTGCTCCCACGAAGGGATGCTCGTGGGTCTTGTCCAAGAATCGATTAGAGACAACTTCTAACAGTTGCAGAATCGACATGATCGCCTCCAAGATTGATACCTGCGCCAAGGCCAGAGTCTTTGCAATCATGGCCTTCAATCTCCTCGTTTTCGACAGCCAACTGTCCCATGAGCGCTCCAACTGGGCCTGTCCATTCGGACACTGCAAGCTGAACTTTCCGGACCCAAAGGCCTTGATGCAGCATGTCCTCGATTGCTCTCATTTTTCGAGCGATCGTGTTTTTTGCAACTGCTGCACAAGGGACGACCGCTTCGAAGAGCATTGTCAACACCAACGTGCTGAAAATATCGCCTCCCATGGAACTGAGAAGAGCCCCTCAAAGAAGCGTAACCCAATGCGCAAGATCAGCAACATTTTTTCTCGAAACCGCACAGAGTCAAGAGGCTCCTCCCCGAGCTCCGAGTGCCCTGTCAGTCCAGTTTCGACGCATCGCCGACCAAGCATTCTTTCGTTGATGACGCCCACGCCGAGTCCACCCAGTGCGTCTCGTAAGGGGTCCTCGCCAACTCCTCAAGAACCAAGCCGAGATGCATCTATACCAGCATCGCCCAGGCGCCAAAAGGCCTTCAGCGAGCTTATTGGGTCTGAGCCTCTCATTATCCGTGGAATTCAGGAGCTACAGTCCCGTGAAATCCCCAGTGAGCTTTCTGAGACCACAAGAGCTCAGGAACTCCCGGGCCAAATGCTGAGCGACATAGACATGTGTGAGTCTCCTACTACAGAGGACTTCCACATGGATTCCATGTTTGCTGGCGGGGGCGGGCTCCATGCATATAATGCCTCCTTCACAAACCATATGGAGGCCTCCCACGTCGAGCTTCCCTCCACCAATAGCCTCGAGTCTGCACTTCAGCCTCAGCATCAGCTCCAGCCGTGTTCGCTCATGCAACCTCTGCAGCAACTGCAGCAGCAACTGCAGGAGGCTCCCTGGCTCCATTCTGACTCGCAGACCTCTGCTGCGGCTGTCCAAGAGGGGATGTATTCAACCGGTGGCTCAATGAGCAGCCGTGGCAGCTTCTCCATCCTTCCCCGGCAGTCTCACCTCCAAGAGGTGATCCCATCTCCCAGCTCAAACCACGCCAGTGGTCAAACACGAAAGGATTCTGGTGATTCTGCATACTCCGGGGCCTCAAGCGCCACCATGGCACTTGAGCGCACTCCACACTCTGGCGCTGCGCAACAGCCAACTTTCAGTGCAGGACACCTTACTGGGTCCCCGTTTCCGACAAGTCAAATATTCGCAACTCCTAATGAAGTCACTGCTGAGCCTGCTGAGGATCAAGATCTCAGTTGCCCGTATTCGGACTGCGACTACCGTCCCAAGGGAAGCAGAAGGGAAAACTACCCCCATTACCGCCGGAAGCACATTGACAACACACACCTCCACCGCTACCGAGTTCGTTGTCCAGACTGTAACAGTTTGTTAAGCCGCAGCGACAACCTCAGGGTGCACCAGGAGACGGCGTGTCGGGCTCGGTCTTTGGGGGCGCCGTATCCACCTCATCGCTCTGCAAGGCGATACGGAGCGGCACAGAGGAGGGAATGGGGTGGTGGTTGGCAAGGAGAGTGAGGACATGAGCGCCCAAGAGGCTGCGACGGGGCTTAGTTTTTTTGTTAACTTGACCGTCTTTGGCAGGGACCACAGGGACGACGGTGTGAGAGAGGCTGGATCTCGAAATTGTAATTCATGCATGGAAGAGCTGCAGGATCAGACAACGAAGTAACGGAGCAATGAAGTAATGAGAATGCTTGTTTTTACTGGTCAAAAGATGATTCATTGTTGATCAATCCGTGTCATTGTCAAATGTGAAGTACAGTAAATGACGTGCCATCTCTGCCTGAACTCTTGGCGTTGAGAACTTCACTTGAGGGGAGGACGGGGCTGCAAACTGATGTCGGATGCGGGGAGTGCAGGAAACCCCGAACAATGCGGCTCTTGTTACCCCAAGCTCCAGTCTTAACCGAGGTCCCCGTCTTACACCTTGGTCGGGCGAAAAGAAGCTTGGTTAAAAATAGATTCATACGGACATGGGGGGCGTGTGTGGGGAACTGTACGAAGTGCCAAGGAATGTTGGTCAGGACTTGGTTACTTTGTCCCCTCTTTGTCTCTTTGTCCCTTGATATCTCACAAGGCTCTTATCTCTTGTCCCTTGTCAACGCTGCATGTACTCACACACCCTGGAAATCGAATGATCCCTGAAGACGGATAGGGGTTTGCTGTGAAATAGGGCTGACAGGGTTTCTCCAACTCTTCCTGCCTACGTACCCTACATGGCCTCACATGAGAGCTTCAAGGGAATGTTCAACTCAGGGAAAATGTGTCATTGTCAGGGGAAGGGGTCCCATCCGGAGCCTCAAAGATTACCATGCCAGGGCATACTGCCTGAGGGTATGAGATGACAAACTTGAAAATAAAAGAGGACGGTTTCGACAAATAATTAGCAGTTCATTGAACACCATCTCATCATTATCGACTGTTTCATCTCTTTTCTCACAGAGTCCTGATACAGTTTCATAAAACACAGGTCGCGATCTTATTAACTCACTATCAATATGACTCTCATGTAGTAAGTTCACCACATGCTTCATTAAGTGACAGCCTTTAACGCTTGCGGCAAGTGAAACGAGCGCTCCTCCTACAACTCTTTCTTCACCTTCAACGACGAAGACACCCCTGACAAAAACGAACATTGATCGCCTTCCCATCACACTCAACATCCACAATTATCTTCAACATAAACAAAACTTTGAAACGATCCCGCTTGGTGTCCCGACAGTACCTAAGGATATGGTCGGCTACTGTGAGGAGTGGCAGGCCAAGTTTGATGCTGCCGGGAAGAAGACGTGAAGGATTTGAGTGGCATAATTCACAATCTCGGGCGTTTGGAACACGAGGAATATGAGAATTTATAATGTTTTACTGCGAGGATGAAGAGAGGAGAAAGGCAATTAAACCAGTAGTTTAGTAGGTACTCATCGACAACCCTTAATCCAGGGCGAGAGAAGGAATAATTACCCCCATATCTCATCTACATCAATTGATCCCACCCTACCTCACGTACTTTTTTATTATAAAAAGATAGCAGAGAAGAATCCTATACATTAATTTAATTATTATCCAAGCGCTTTATGAAGCTGCTCTATGACAGCAAAATATTATTCTCCACCAGTTTGAATGCCTCTGCTTGAATTTCTGCCACCTCGAAGGGTGACGTGTAGTGGGCTGTGCGGTATCTACAGCCGAGCGTCGACCGGAACCCAGAGGCTCTGCCAGAATGGGAGTTTCTGAGTCATGGTCAAGTCTTGATGTATGGCTTGATGGCTCATTATTGCTCGGTTGTGGCTTCGGTAGCTCGCCATTGGTGTCCGTCGTTGCTTCGTTTGGCGTATTGCTCTCAGAAAAGTGGCCTAGCTTATCCTCACCTATAACGTTCCTGGAACTGGTTTCCGCATTGCTGGCGATTTCTTCGATTGACGCATGGCCACCGGTAAGGTCGTCAGATGAATCCCGGGCAGCGTCATCGTGATCCAGGATCCGGGGAATATCGTCAAACTGGGCCCCAGAACTAGTGACCTGTGGCTCTGTGCTCTCCTGTGTTGGGCCAGGATTAGAAAGGGCGATGTCCGCACGTTGAGACTTGCGAACAGTTCTGGCGCTGGCACTTGGCGAGATCCTTGAAGCCTGGGGCTCAAAAGCTTCGTCTGGACCGCAAAACGGGTCGCTAACTTGTGTCTCGTTATCGAATTCTCTCTGGGTAGGCTCTCTAGATCCCTCTGATGCAAGCTTCTGGGCCGTCAACCTTCTCCTAGTGGAACTTGAACCTGGAGACTGAGGTACCGCCTTTTTCTGCATCCTCTTGACAGGGATCCATGCCTGTGAGTTCTTTTTGACGAGGATTCCGGTGATAGATCAGCCTGGACACTTTGGTATTGGCATTGTAGACTTTGAGCTTGGGCGAGATGTACGAACTTTTTGATTTTTCTCTGGCGGCTTTGGATACCTAGTTGGATCGGGGCCTCTCGATGATGGTTTCATGGCAAAATCATCTTTCTTACATCTCGATGCCAGTCGGCGGAGCCTTGTGTCGACCGGGCGGCACTTCGAACGGTCATCAGAGTTCGGAACCAGCATAGTGAACTGGATAAGGTCCAACAGTGAGTGGAAAGGTTCGGTGCACTCGGGAATCTTGTGCAGTTTTTCGATCCACTAAAAGCGTCCTTAGTACGCTGGTATAGCACGGTAGGGCCTTTTAACATTACCTGGACGACCGACTCCTTCAACATGGCCCTCTTTGACATGTCATGGGGCTCTTTGTCACCCTTCTCGAATGTAAAGAACGTGTCTTCCCTAACTTCCCCCTTTGGTCCGTCTTTCAAACGTTCTTGTGCAAAGACATCGACGGCCTCTCTATAGCCAAGGAGAAACCAAGAGAGAAACTCGAGAAAGACGCAGCCCAGAGACCAAACATCATAATTCTGCGATATTGGTTGGTTCTCAAGGTGTAAGTCAGGAGGCCGATAGGTACCCGAGTACCCAAGGATCTGGTCTTGCTGGACCTTGGATCGGGAGTGTGCGCTGTTGAACTGGGTGAGTCCAAAGTCGGAGATGACGAGAAAGTCTCGCTCGCCCTTGTAGTTCTCAAACCAAAGAATGTTTTCTGGCTTGATGTCACCGTGTCTGCCCCATTCCTTGCCGCCAAGGATCATCTCTGTTCCATTGATGGCATTGACAGAATTTGCATTCGCCGCTTTTTGTGATGACAATTGGGTGCTGAGATGATGGAGCTTCCTTAGCCCACGAGCAATGCCGCTGCATTGAGCCATGAACCAACGAACCTCGTCTGGGTCTTTGGGGTTGGCACTTCGTTGACGCCAGAACTTTTTCAGGTTGCCGTCGGCCCATGGGAACACCAGGTAGTAGTCTCTCCCATGCTTGAAGGTGAGTTGTAGTGGGATCAGGTGGTTTAGGTCGGGTCCGTTGTCGTCTATACCCAGTTTGTCAAATGGCTCGATTTCTTGGAGGTAGTCATTCAAACAGGGGATATGCGGCTTCTTGATGGCGAAACAGTCAGACTGCTCATCCTGCAACCGAGATAGCCGTGTTATTCATAAGTTCATGTCGAGTACGTAATGATTAGGTGACGAGGGGGTAAAAAGAAATCAGTAAGACTTGCCTCTGAGTCTCTCCCACGATTGTGATGTGAGTAGTGGATTGTGGCTTTACGGACACTTCCATAACCACCGGTCTCTTGCTGGTCATACTCACCAAACGGTAAAACAGAATCTTGGCGAAGATCATAGAAATAGATTTTGTCCCCAGGGAACTTGAAAAAGGGCACATGAATAATGGGCTGCCATAGCATGAAATCCTGCGCCACATCGCAAGGCCACATGTCAAACTCTTTGGTCATGTGCTGGTCTTGTTGATTCTCGTTATGGCGATCGTGGCCTCCTTGTTGACACACCTCATCTTGTCGATGAAGCGTGTAGGACACTTGGCTTTCTCGCTTCGGTTTCTCGACCTGGTCGAAGTGAAGTGGAAGTGCCGTGTCGTCAACATTGTCCTCGATAAATTTGGCAAGTCTGTTGACTTGTTTAGCCATAACGAGAATGGCGAATATCCTGCGTCGTCTCGGAGGTACAGGAGTATCACCATCTTGGGAGCCAAGGACCTCAATTTCGTACTCAGAGACTTTGGACTCCTCAAAATATCGAAGAAGGAACTGGCGGACCACGGAAGGCGAGAGAATCTTGCAGAGCTGATCAAGGGGGAGATAACGCCTTCCGTCGAATGCTGATTTCGCGAGAGAAGAGCAGATCTCGTTTCTGATAGAGTCAACATCCTCAACGCCATCAGCAGGCTCCATTGCCACTCCATTGGAATGAGTTGATGGTGCTGGGGACTCGACTTGGTTCTCGTGCAGTCTGTTCATCCCCACGCCAGATGCGCCTTGGGAAGAGCCTTTGGATGATGAATGACCAGACGGCGAGTGTGAGTGATGTTCTCCGAGTTGTGACTGTTCCCAACTCATGTGAACGGCATTCCCTCTGTCGCAGACCAACTCAATGCTAAAGAAGGTCAATTTACTCAAGTCGGATGCAGCTGACACAGATGATTTGAGCCCCGAATGCTGTGCAAGACTAGCAAGGTCACCACCCTGGCGAGAAGCATCATGGAGATTGGGCTGAGTGTCAATGTGCTGATTGGATTCTTCGACGTTTGAGAAAATGATATCTGGCACCCCTGGTTTGGTGAATTCGTTGTCCGGATACGAAGGCCCATGCAAGGCACGGGTTCGCTGGCTTGTGGTAGAATTGAGGTCGCTAAACGCGTTGTCATCAAATGGTTGGATAGACGCTTCATTGTTGTTGTTTTGGATCGTGTTTTGAGTCATGGCCTCCATGTGGCCATCAACAACACGCGCCGAGTTGGCGGACTCATCATGCGCCTCTTGCGCCATCAGGACTCGAGGTCTCTTGACAACGGTGACACAGGTGAGCTGACATGTGCAGGTACGGGCAGACTGCGGAAACAGGGCGGAATGCCACTGAGGAATGAGGAGTGGTCAAAACAAAGTTGGAAAAGACAGTTGGCACAAGAAGACGGGCGTCTAAGCACAGAATCGAGGCGGTTTTATAAGGCAGTGAAATTATAACTACAAATAGCAGAACTCCAACACAGCAATCCGGCCCAACTTGTAGTTTCCCGAGAGCCTTGTTGAAGTAGAAGAAGGCAGGCGAAGGCCACCCACCAACTTGTCAGGCTGTAAAGTCCCCTCGAGCGAGTTGAAAATGAGGTGGTCCTTAAGCCACACCAACTGGGGCTGTTCCAGCAGGCGCTCTCAAGGCCAATTGGGATCTCGATTACAACCTGGCTACCTCCAACTGACCCTGAATCAGGTGTGCCCAGGTCCGAATTTAGCCAACCGATGGTGGGTTGTGGAGGCTGTAACCAGGTGCACCACTACACGCAGAGACGCCACTGGGCAGACGCACTTGGCAGACTCTCAGCTTGAATGGGGTCCAGAGCAATTGTGCAAGTGGCCTCTTGTCGCGACAGCAACACGACTTTTTACACTTCATTTCTAGGCCCCCAAGGCATTCTCAGCTGATGACCGATAAATGCTCATTTTCCCCTCCTCTTTTTTATCATCAATTATCAATCATAAACCATCAATCATACAAGAGACTCAAGTTCAACAATACGCCCTGAAACGTGGCCGGCAAAAGGCCTCATTCACCCCAATTTCGACACCGAGGGCCAGTCAACGAACCGCTCCAACCTAATCCTACACAACAGCCTCAATACCATGAGCCAAAATAACGAAGTTTTCACGCTTCAGATTCACTCCAGGCTCATCACAGCCCAGCAGCTGGTGCGGCGACTCCGAGACCTGCTGCCGGCTGGTACCTTCAGCGTGGAGATGAAGCACAACATCTTCCACATCCATGTCGACAAAAACGAAAGCTCTCAAAGCCCCAGAGACGACGGCAATGCCAGAGAGTCGCGTAAACTGTCTCGCGTCATCTTGAAGGATTACCATCGAGGGACTGGTCTTTTTCTAGATTGAGTTACCTGTGCTTATTTGGTCTTGATACTTTTCATGGCTGGTGACAATGGGAGAGCCAGAATGTTTGTCTGATATATTTGGCTGGACCGGCTTTTTAAGTGTGTTACGGGAAGGGTCTTGGGTACCTATATTCAGATTGTTTAGAGCGACTGGTGTTTCATTTTTCTTTGCGTTTTTTTCCTTTTCTTGTTTTTAGCAAGCAATTCCTTCCAGCACCCCCTTAGAATGTCATGCAATACTCGTCTATATATAACGTCATGTACCTATATAACGCACGTTACTTTTCAAATCAGCCTGGCTGGTACCATCCAAGTCTCCGTCAGCTTCTCACCGGCTCTGTTTCTGAGGGTGGGGAGAATTACAATCACCATGCACATTCACATTGCCCACATGCTGCACTTTGCGTTCCGTTACCCCTGTCCCAACAACGCCCCGGCGCTAAAGGATCAGGCTCTGGAGTTGTTGGATGTGAGCCAAAGTTCTCTCTGTGGACCCCAGTTCTTGGCCAAGACATCAAATGAGAGCCTGCCGATGATGTCCTGGAGCCTACGAATCACGCTGGCACATTGGCGTTGTGGTGGTTGCCCAGTGGCGCTTTCAGCCGCTTCATATGACCACCACCCGCTAAAGAATACTACCTCGCATGCAGGCGTTCTTGACATGATGCGCGGTTTTCCGCATCGATCTGCAATGGGGGAAGTTTTTATCACCCTTGCAATTATTGGCATTACATGCATGATCCCTCGGGGCTGGACAAACTCCGAGAGCCTGGTTTCCCAGATGGAGGGGGGACAAAGCCCATAAAGAGACCGGGGTCGCGAGGCAGATTTTGGGGGCCATCAGACCTTTCTTGCCGCTCTGTAGGCTTCCCACCATCCTGTCACAAGGCACATTTGACTCGCCCTTCTGTTGGCCGCTTGCGGACTGGCCTGGCTGTTTTTGTTGTTCAAGCCAGGCACTACAGCAGAACAAGGACGGGGTAAGCCACTTCGGAAACAGCCCCTGCGTCTCGGTGCCAATTGAGGCCTTGTTACTCTGCAGACGGCAACTCGCTTAGCTCGTCGGGATCTTCCACACGATTCAACCAGGTATGCAGCAGGTTGGACGGGTCAGTGGAAAGGGGTCTAGCACGATCTTGTCTGACCTCATTTAAACAGATATTGCCGCCTTAATCCCATCTCCAGAGAATACGGGGGTGGTAAGCAAACCTGTCAACCGGGTTCGGCCGAGTTTTGGGTAGCGGGCCGGTCCACCCCCTGCTCCAGTCACCATGGCACCATCGGGGGATTTGGAACCCCTGGAGGTCATTGAACCTATCGGTGGTCCTGATCTTCGTGACGAGATCTTCCGTGCCATGCAAGAAAACAACGAGGGGAAGAAATTTATCCCAGCCAATGCCATTGCCCGACTTGCCTCTCGTGGTGCCGTCGACGCTGAACTAGGGGGCATGTTCAAAGGTGCCTCGTTGGAGAGGCTCGTCGACTATGTGTTCCACAAGCCGGCCATGAAAGTCTTTCTGATTCTGGTTGTGTGCAAGAACATCCGTGTTATGGCCAATATATATAATTCTCGTATTGGCGATGAACATTTGCCCTTGGGCGAACAGGTCGCTACCAATGGCGACAAGCAGCTGCAGCCGCCGAGCCAGAACACGGATCCTAGCTCAGTCCTCGACTCGCTTTTTTCCTGCCGGCTGGCTGATCGCGAGGAGTTCCTGGAGAGGCAGTGGTCCTTTATGGCCCCCGTCTTTACGAGAAAACAGTTTGCGCACAAGCTGCATCCCCGTTGTCCTCTACCATTCATCCCGTTCACCGATAACGACCAGGCACAGCACGGCGCTTGGAGGGGCATGTCTGGCTCGATTCAAGAGATCAAAGTGCATGAGGCACATCAAAAGGTTCTTCCACAGGTACGTTGCGACTATGATAGACACGCCACGTCGCTAATGAACGATAAAAGGATGGGAAACGTATACGTGTCGCCTTGAAGACCATCTCGCCCCAGATGAGCCACTACTTTCAGCAAGAAGAGGAAACATTGAGCGTCATTCAAAACATCGACCACGATCATCTCATCAAGCCCATTGCCTCTTACCAATACCACAATCATGAGGATGGCTGTTTCCTGTTTCCATGGGCAGAGCGAGGGAATCTGAAGGAGTTCTGGAAGACAGAGAAAGAAGGTCCTCTTAAGGACCCTGAGATGATGGCCTGGATGCTCAAGCAGATGTGCGGACTCTGCGACGCCCTCGGTATTTTACACAGTAAGGGCCGCCGTCATGGGGATATCAAGCCCGAGAACATCCTTCTCTTTGAAGAAGGCGATTACAATGGCGCCCTACGCATTGCTGATGTTGGACTGGCCAAGTTTCACGATAATGCAACTGAGCGGCGCGAACTGCTCAAGGAGATAACCAAGACGAGAACAGGAACAACGCGCTATCTGTCCCCCGAGTTCGTCCACAGGGACCAGATTCCGCGCGTCTTTGATGTCTGGGCTTTGGGCTGTGTCTTTGTCGAGTTTCTCATCTGGACGCTCCACGGCTACGATCGACTCTCTAGCTTTAGAAAGGCCAGCTGCGCGTACTTCTGGGATAAGGTAAACGACGAGTTCGTCATTAACATTGAGGTACGCACTTGGATCGACAATCTCGAACAGATCCTCCGGGGATCTGAGACCGCCCTGGAAAGCCTTCTCGACCTGATCCAGTCCCACATGCTCGTTCCCAACTGGAAGGATCGCCATTCGAGTGTCGATGTACATGCAATGCTTGCCGAGATTTGCCACTATGCACAAAATGACACCAGATATCTCAGCGATCCTGAGGTCGAGTCGCGGGCGAGAACAAATCCTCCGCGGTTGCGAGAGTTTTCTCAGAATCTGACCCTCCCCGAGATGCCCAAGAGTAGATTGGCCCCTCTTTCACAGAAACAGGGCTCCTTTCGTGTCCATGTCGTGGGACCGGATGATGGGGTTGACAATACGGGCTTGATGGTCAACACAACAACCAGAGCGCAACAAGTGAGTACATCCTTGCTTACAACATCTGACTGGCCGCTAACAAGCACATGTAGTACGTAGGTTGATTCACCATCTCTCCCTTCGCCATCCAAACTCGTGTACTAACCTTTATTGGCAGAATGTGAGATAAGTAGGCAACTTACTTTAACTGACTTGTCACTAATCGGTCACGTTTTAGATGGTCAGCAACAATGCACAAGCCAGAGAAGTTGTCGTTGCTGACCGTTGACTAGGAGGTAAGTCCCAGTTTGAACCCAACACCACTCAATACTAAGAAACTCAGCAAGTACACAGACTCAACAAAGACACCTGGCAGTCCAAGGCCGATAACAAGTTTGCACAAAGCTTGTTCTCCAACCCTGACTGGTCCCACCGGTACCCTGCTCAAGCTCCCTCAAAGCTCTGTCGCAAGTGCACGTCACTGGACATTTGGCAGCCAGGCTTTGAGTTTGGTGGTCTGGTTGGTGATATCAGGGCCAGATCCAAGGGATGCGATCTTTGTCTTCTCTTTACCCAGGCTGCTTCGGAGCTCAAATGGGAAGACAGCGTGAGACTCCTGAGTCGTCGGTTTGACTCTGTCATGCGAATCTTGCCGGATGGCCCAACGATTTTATCACTCTATTCAGATCCTGGTATTTGGCCAAGCACTTTCCCAAGGTTTCGTCAGGCTTGCTAACTAGGGATGTCGTAGAGCAAGTTCCAGCCAGTCCAGATGCCCAGATTGGATATCCTCTACTACCCAAGCCTGGAAGTTCCTCCCAGTTCGCCTTCATCAAGGAGTGGCTACGGGTTTGCCAGGAGACACACAATCACGGGCATTTGCCTGGTGCGAGGCTGAACTCATCGGAGCTTCCCACCCGTGTCATTGATCTAGGGTCACTAGACAAACCAAAGCTCCAGCTGATCGCAGGCGAGGCAATGGTGTCACACGAGTATGTCGCTCTTAGCCACTGCTGGGGCAAGGGCATGATGTTCCGGGCCATGAAGGAGAACATCAAGGCCCTCGCCGACTCGATCGACTTCCGCCGTCTCCCACGTACCTTTCAAGAGGCTATTAGGACGACACGTTGCTTGAGCGTGAGGTACTTGTGGATTGATTCACTGTGTATTATCCAGGACGACGACGAAGACTGGAAGCGTGAAGCCGCCCGGATGCAGCAGGTCTTTAGCAATGCTACCTGCGTCATTGCGGCTAGCTCTGCCGGCTCGTCAGCTGAAGGTTTCCTGGAGACTCGACGAGATGATCGACATTTTTGCAACTCTACGTTCCCCTTCTGGATCCATCAGCTACGTCTGCAAGTTTATCGACAACTTTGCCCAGGACATGGAAGAGGCGCCCCTGAACAAGCGCGGATGGGTGCTCCAGGAGAGAGCACTAGCACGCCGATCGATTCACTTTACCTCGACCCAGGTCTACCTAGAATGTGGCAAGGGCGTGCATTGCGAGAGTTTGATGAAATTGGCCAAGTATGTCCATCCACAACACTATGCTCTACTTGTAACTAACAAATTATAGCGACAAAGCGGCTTTCTTGGGCGATTCCGATTTTCCAAACTCTATCCTTGAGTACTACAAGGGTGGCAGGATAGTTCTTTCACAGAATCTGTTCAAAATGTACTCGACACTCAAGTTCACCAAATCATCTGATCGACCCATTGCTATATCAGGTCTAGAGAAGAGACTGATGTCAGCCTTCAAGACAAGAGGCGGGTATGGTGTCTTTCAGGCCTTTTTTGAGCGCAGTCTTTTATGGCAGCGACCCGAATCAGGTTCTTTGGCTCGTATTGCATATCCGTCGGATCGAAATGTGCCATCCTGGTCGTGGATGTCGTATGATGGTAGCATCACGTATGTCGACGCACCGTTCGAAGAAGTCGACTGGACCAAAGACTACGAGTCTCCATTTGAAGCCAAAACCGGGAGGCAGTATTGGGGAACAAACGAGAACAATCCATCGCCTATTATCAAGTCAAAGTCGGCGAGAAAGTTCTCCTCAACCGCCAACCCAAACAAGGTCTTGGAGAAGATCAAGTTTGATCTGAAGGCTTCTGCATACCACCAGCTAGGAGCTCTTCGATGCATCGTCATTGGAAAGGCCAAATCTTCCGAGCCTAACGACTCTGCCCTGCACTATGTTTTGGTCATCACTGCTTCGTCCTCAGGTAATCCCGACGCGTACGTGCGGGTCGGGGTTGGGGTTTTGCTAAAGAGTCTTATTTCTTGGGACTCGGAAGAATATGTCGAGGTACATTAGAGCTAGCTCTATGTAGAGGTGTGGCTCTCTGGCCTGGACTGATTTGATGTACTTGCTTTGATTTGGAAATATCCTACTGCTTTTTCAACCGTTCTGCTTCCCGTAGCCTGAGCCCTTTTGCCCTCTTGCCTTGATATGGCATCCCAGAAGCCCTATCAAATTGTCTATTGTGTTACATCAGATTGTTGAAGTCTCTTTGATGTCCAAGAGCTAATCCTGTCAGATCAAAACAGACGCATCCTGCGCTGAGGAGTCCATGCGTGATTCTGACCTCGTTTATCTCACTTTGCCACGCAAAATCACCACTATTGGTGCCCGCCTCGAGAGCCGCCCTTGAGATCCTCCGAGGATGGATTATCGGATTCAGACGATGCTTGTATTAGCAACTTCCCAGCAACTGGGCCATGTCACTTTGAAAGTTCGATATTCCCTAATTCTAGACGGAAGAGCATAATTATTTAGTTATTCAGGTCTGATTTACGAAGACAGAATACATCTATGATGGATGCGTGCATGCCTGCCTGCTTCAGTTGCGCCACTCGGTGACTTTCAGACCCAATCAGGCATCATTATGCGACCTGGCGCTTCTGCCTTGGCCGGATGCACACTTGGGTCAGACACATATAAGCAGCAAACCCCCTCGCAGATAATCACCGCATCATGAACTAACCTCATTCTATCCCAAAGTTGTCGCTACTATTTTCAACATGGCCGACTCCATCACTAAACCCTCGGGTTCCTTCCGCCAGGACCAGGAACAGGCCCCAGATCCAGACAGCTTTGTACCACGTGAAAGCTCTCCCGACATCACTCACGTGAAGGACAAGTTCCCAAAAGTTGAGGAAGAAGGTTGGTTGGCACAACGTCTAGGAAACGCCATCACCAAGCGACGCATGATACTCAAGTACAGGCAAATCCAAAACACTCGGTCTGCACCAGCCGGGGATCATGTACCTGACGATGTGGCTGACCAACTTTCAATCTCCACGCCCACTACTTCATCTATCAATTCAATTGACGAGGCTACGAGCGAGCCCATTCCGGACCTCGACGACTTGACATTCAACGAAAAGAAGTTGAAATATGGAGAACCCATCGACTGTCCATACTGCAGAACAACTCAGGTTCTGGACACCCAAGTCGAATGGAGGTAAGCGTTTGGGCATAGAAACAAATGTGACCTCTTGACACTGACAGCTGAGTAGGACGCACGTCTTATCTGACCTCCAGCCCTATGTGTGCACCTACAAAGACTGCACTTTTGATCTCTTCACCACTCAAAAGGAGTGGCTCACTCACGAGATGACTACACACTTGCAGCAATGGGCCTGCAGTCATTGCACCGACGTTGAGAAGCCAACATTTGAAACCATGTCCAAAATCCAAGAGCATCTTAAGGGTGCACACCACGTGGTTGAGGAGGATCTTACCGGCGCCTTGAAAGCGAGCCAACTACCTCTCAAGCCTTTTGAAGCCTCTTCGTGCCCTCTGTGTGATGAATGGGAGCCACCAGTCGAGGAATCTCTAAACATGAAGGAATTCTACCAGCACCTAGGAAAGCACCAGCAGACCCTCGCTCTTGAGGCGCTGCCAATGTCGCTAGAGGGGCTGAGTAGTGTACATCTGCTTCATTGTTCTCCCTGTGGCCACGTCTGGACCTCAAACGAGAGAGAAGAGCTCTGCCCAGCATGCCATGACAGCAAGGGAAAGGTGAGGTCACTCCCGGTCAGCTCATGCATAACCATGCTAACTTAATACAGCGCCTCCCTCGGCAAGTAAAGCTATCAACACCCTTCCCTCCACGCTGGGAAGCCAAGATAGCCCCCGACCGTAACAGGGCATACTTTGTAGATCACAATGCTGGCAAAACAACCTGGATCGACCCTCGCAGCACCGAAGCCAAGGTCCTCGCCAAGACGATCAAGATGGGGCCGCTTCCCTCAGGTTGGGAGATCAGGGTAGAGGGGAAAAAAGGCCGCATTTATTTCGTGGACCACAATACAAGCACGACGACCTGGGATGATCCTCGTCCAAAGCCGGATGCGGAGAAACCAGAGCCGCTGCCTGAGGAGCGGAAGAGAAGGGTTATCAGCAGCCGCCTGTAGTTGTTTGTATCAATATCAAGCTCCTCGAGGGCACAGATCCAAGGGTTATACGAGAATGGCAGAGGCTAGATGAAGACGTAGAGAAATTGGTCAAAGGAGAGTAATGAAGGATCAGTACAGGAGGACCTGATGCGCCAATAGCCTCATGTTAGAGGTTTCAGCAGGGTCGCAAATGGCGGAACGTAGTCGATGGTTTTCGCCAACATATTCGTTTTTACTCTTCACAATTGATTACGCTCAAGCCTGCTGGGGAGTCTCGTTAAGCATTTGCGGAGTGATCGGGATGTCACCCTCTCAAGCTATTATCGCGCACCAAATGCGACGGAACAGGGATTACCCGTCCAGAGCCTGCTGACAATATTCAATAATGGCGCGTGATATTGGTTCCCCAGAGAAGCAGGCTGAAGAGTCGAGGTTAAACGAGTGACATGCTTGTCAGGCACCAACAGCAAATAGAAGGATCCGCCAAGGCTCAATTCCAACGTTAATACCTTACCGAAGTGCGCTTGGCAGGTGCCTACAAGCCGCAACCAGTGACAACCTCCCAGGATGATGCTTGGTCGGTGCCTGTCAAGCCATGGCGGTGCCTTCGGGCGTTAAGCACGGCACTTGAGCGCACAAGAGCGGAAATGGCGCTCGTTTAATTAATTTTCTGAAACTCAGCTCGCGTATCTGCCTTGCCGTTAGTGGAGGAATGGATCCTGTTGTGCCTCGCGTGGCTTGTCCTTGCATGGGAGATTGGACTAGTTTCTTGAGTCTAGACTCGTTCCAGCGTCTTTGGGATTCAGCCGTAGCCAGAAATAAACGACATGTGCGTGCCTCTTCCCGCCGAGTTATCCGGTCTGGACCGCTGATAAAGACGAGTTATGTAAAGGGAATGCTGTCCCCCGCGTTTTTCTGTCCATCTTGTCTTGTCGGTATCCTTCATCGCTGCTCTTAGTGCTACTCCGCGAGCACAACTCGCCAAGATGCCTTTCGACTTCAAAGCCTACGATGAGAAGTGCAGGGGACTCACCCTTGAGGAACTCCAGCGAGAATGGGAGCATTACACCCGTCTCATCTCCGGAGCCGCAACCTCTACGGCCGTCTCAGGCATGGCCATTCCCCTCACCCTCGGAGTGTCGACCATCGGCGTGGCCATGGCCGCGCCAGCCATTCATAACGCCCGCAAGAAGCGCGAGATCATCGAGCGGCACCTCAACAGACACCAAGCGACACACCACACCCGCAAGCGTGATGTTCTAGGGAGCATGGCTGTTAGCGGCACTATTGGTGTTGTGACACTGGGAGTTGGCTCGATGGGCGCCGACGCTGTCGCTACTGCTGGAGCAGAGCACGGAATTCAGTCCATTGTGGCCAACGAAACCGCCATCAAGATCGCGACGCATGCTGCCCTCGATGGAGCGGGAATGGCCATTGAGCACAAACATACGGATCGCCTTAAGAAGAAGGATGCCTTCAAGGCGTTCAAGAAAGCCGGCGTCTTCCAGGCCGTCCAGGACGCAAAGGCCGCCGAAGCTGGATACTCGATCCAGCCATACAACCAACAGGGATACCCTTACGCCGCTGCTGGTAGCTCTTCTCAGGCACCTCCCATTCCCCCTCCTCCGCCATATACTCCTGCCGATGGGCAGACGCCTGCTCCGCCCTCTTATGCTTTGACTGCGAACGGTTATCCTCAGGACTTCAAGGCTCCCATGGCGCATACGCCAGTCCCTCAGGGCCACCAGTACATGACCCCAGATTCCACTGGACAGCAGCCTGTGCCTCAATACTATGGCTATCCTCCACAGCAGGGTGTTCCCCAGCAACAGGGCGTTCCCCAACAAGTCTCCTATCAGCAGCAGGTTCCCGGCCAGCAGCCCTATCAATCACCAGTCACCTACCAACAGCCAGTGCTTGGTCAACAGGTGCCTCAGCAGCAAGTCTTCTCTCCTCAGCAGGTCCCGGTTCAGCAGCAGGCTATGCCTCAGCAACAAGTCCCACCGCCAGGTCATTCTTCCACAGGTTCAATCAGCACCCAGGTTCTCTCACCACCGCAGACTCCAGCTGTGGGATATCCTCCCCAGGTCGTGCAGACACAACAACAAAACATCCAGTCCCCCGCAGTCTCTCAGCCGCAACAGCACGAGCAACCAGGTTACTTCCCCCAAACGACGGTGAATCCACCAAACAACCCTGCTCCTTCAACTCAGGTATATGACATGTCAGGCATTAAAGGCGCTCTTCCGGCTCAAACGCCTGCGCCGACAGGTTCATCATACCCACCTCCACCACCTCAGCAGTACTCTGTCGCACCTTTGCCGACACCTGCGCCCCAGACTTACACATATGCGCAAACCCCTCAGCCGGCTGTAACGGGATACCCTCCTCCAATCTCACTCCCCCCTCAGCCAACTCCTCAACCGGCGTCTGCTCAACCGGTTCCTCCACCACCAACGCCACATCCCGTGTCTCCTGCCCAAGTGCCTCCGGTTTCACATTATCCTCAGCCGACACCACAATCAGCACCTCAGGCACCGGCAGTCGAATACCAGCAACCAACTGCCCCTACCCCCCAACCCCAGTACCATCCACAAGCCACGTACCAGCACACTGGCACATATCAGCAGGCCCAGGTGCCGCCGCCACCTCCTCCTGAGGACCCCAACAGGAGGGCTTCGATGATCAGCACGCCACAGCAGCCTCTCGCTCCACACCCTACCTACAATCCTCAACACTACCAACCAGCATCTCATCAACAAGCGTACACACATTCCGGGTATCCAACCGCTCATACACCTGCACCACTCCAGCAAACGCCAGCACCATATCAAGCAGCGCAATATCAGGCTCCTTCCCCTCCATCTACAGCCCCTCAGTATCAACTCAGCGCGAACTACTCAGTTCCTGGTCAGCCACAAGAGCAGTATAAGCCGGGCGCACAATGGCAGAACGGACAGCCTTCCCACCAGCCTCAACACAGTCAACAATATTACTACCCTCCAACTCCAGTCTCGTTGCCTACTTCTCCTCCAGTAGTGCAGTAAGCTGGTGCTCTAATTTTTGGGTGTAATTGGCGTTTTCAGCGGGTTGGAGCCTGGCACGAAGTTAATGAAGGAACGTATATGCTATAAACCGTTGTTTGATAATAAATATCTTGACTTACACATCTTGGCCCAAGTGCACATCCCTCTGCTAGCCTGTGATATAAGTCTAAATATGATGCCTTTTACTGCTGTTGCCAATAACCTCTTTCGGAGACGTAATTGATGATAAGAACAAGAGCAATATAGCTTTATTCTCAGCACATTCATCTTCGTCACACTCATCTATCTCTTGGCAGGCATTTCCTCTGATCAGGGACAGTGGTCAAGCTTCGGAGGAGAGGGACAAATTTGGACACAAAAGCAACCCCATGGCCTGGCGCGGCCCGCTAAGAACCGACCCGTCTAGATACTCTCTTAGCTGGACCAATGATGCCTCTAGTTAAGTGACTGCCCTGGAAGCCAGCAAGGATAATGCTCTTAACTAGCGTGATAGGACCACAGAAAGGATTCAAAAACCTGAGTATTGTTGTTCAGCCGAGGGCATGGGCAATTCTTTCTACCGTTGCAAAGAATTGTTCACTATCTACAAGCTCATACAGTTGTTTAGGACAGGGCGAGGAACCCAAGATGATACTCCACAGACATCTCTTCCACATATTAAGTCTCCTAAAGGCGTCACAATCAGTCTAACAGATCACGAAGAACTACGCTACCTAACGCCACAATCGATAGTCCCAGAGCGCCAAACTTCTTTTGACGCTTCTAAAAGGGGAATTTCATTTCACCCGCACGAGATCGCTTGGCAAAGCCACCTCCCGATCGTGGAGGTCTTTTAAACATCTTGTATCCCCAACTTTCCCTTCTAGATTTGATCTCCAGCGGTTGTCTCTCTTTACCCGTCACTCGTTTCAAGTCGTTCGTTACATCATCGCCAAGATGAGAACCGTCATTCCCCTTCTTCAGCTCTTGGCTCTCGGCCATCAGGCCGCTGCGTCGGTGTGCAGGCCGCGAGTGACATCGTCTTCCGTCTCTCTTGAGTCCGTCACTACCTCTGCTTCGACTGCTGCTTCCAGCACTGTCTCGTCTACTGGTTCTGAGTCTACCACCTGGAGCAGCACCGAGACGGTGTCTTCAAGTACCGAGACTGTTTCCCTGAGCACTACCGAGACCGCCTCCACATCCACCGAGTCCGCATCTTTGAGCACCACTGAAAGCGCCACCATCAGTACTACTGAGACTGCTTCCTCGACCACTGAGACAGTTTCCTTGAGCACCACCGACTCGTCCACCGTCGTCTCGACCACCAGCAGCGCGTCCGAGAGCATCTCTACCGACTCCTCCACCATCACCTCCAGCACCCTATTCACCACAACAACCTCAACCGCTGAGGCTTCATCCACCACATCATCTATCCCCCAAGGTCCACCAGAGCTCCTCATCAACAGAGGATTCGAGACGCAGGACTCCCTGAGTCCCTGGATGCAGTACCAGAACTGGGGAACCCTCTCCATCGCCACTGATCAGTCCCATGAAGGCAGCCAGTCCGCCCACCTAACCTGGTCATCCCCCGTCACCCCCTGGGGCCAGTACAACTACAACACCGGCGTCACCCAACCCGTGCCAGCCTCCAAGGTGATGGTCGACACGCAGTACGAATTCTCCGTCTGGGTCAAATTGTCCCCCAGCATGAGGTGCCAAGACTTCTACATCGCTTGCTCCATCGGGAATGGCTTCATGCCTGGTTCCTTCAAGTCCACAGCTGTTCCTGGCGTTGGTGGTTGGTTGCAGCTCAAGACAACTTGCCAGTGGACTCAGACCTGGCTGGATGCGGGACCAGGAGTGGCAGTCGTTGGTTACTGCACTGAGGCCGATTACTATGTCGACGACGCCAGTTTCAAGCTGGCTGTTTAGGGGGTTATCTAATATTCTATCCGCTTGGAGTCTTGGAAGCGAGGTTGTTTTTGAGGGAAGGGGGTTTTTTTTTAGATGCACAAGCTTGTACATACATCTTCTTCAAATACCTACACGCACACGCATTGAATATATATATCTTTTAAGGCATCACAGATTACGACTGTCTTTCGAATGACCTATCAAGCATTTGTCCAATCACCAAAGCAGGCATCGTCTCATGTGTGCGTCGGAGGGCTAGGCTCAGCCCAATGCCAACCGTAAGGCTCAAATCGAGCAAGCTGAGCCTCTGTTTTGTTCCAGCACTAGATCCCAAGTCTGTGACGTAGCTCCTACAATATCACGTCACTTAGAAAACCATTGCTTAACCTCTCGTTGAACAGTTGGGTCCGATTTCCAAGGCTACGGACTCCTATCTGTTTTTGTTTTTTTCAGGGCTTCACACCTAACCACCATGTCGACTTCTTACAAGAAACATGAGCGTCTTGCTCGTGGCATTCGCAGCACATGGTACACGTGGTTCCACTGTTTCATTACACCCCCCTTCGGCCTCTCCGCAACGCCATTCCTTCAGTCTGGGCATCAATCCTCGGGCACCTCGCTTACCACCTCGAGGCACACAGCTCTTCTTTGATTGTAAATTCAACATGCTATATGCGCAGATCATTGAGCCTAACATCGGCGTACTTGCATTAGCTCACCTGTCAGCCCGTGTGTTGGCGGTCAGGACTGTTAATGCCCAGTCTCTCCCTCGGCGTTATTAAGACATCCCTGGTTTAGGCAGCAGTATTTTTGACCGCCATATTAGGAAGGCAGTTCTCTTGTTTCTTTCAGTTGTCTCTTCTCTGGTCGAACTATGAACCTCTTTCAATTCCAAACTTGACACTTTTCAAACGACGGGTGAGACTGTCAACCTCCACGGAGGTCAACTCCAGACTGTCAAAGGCACATATGGAAGCCACAGGTGAGACACTGCAGCCTTCAATGCAACATTGACAGCATCATCAAAGCACAGACCTGGCGATCGAATGCAACACCTTTCAGAAGTGGCTCGTCCGAGTTACACGGTATTCATGCCTCAAAGCACCAGTCGAATGTCTGCTGGCATTGCTATGTACGTCTTATCATATACATCAAATCTCATGTCATCCTCAACATTGCCCGGCGACTCTCTATTGTCACGAGTCCAAGCAAGGGTTACGCTTTCAATCTCATGAATCCCATACCAACTCCAAGCAGCAAGTCTCTAACCACGCCGCATTTTCGATAAACAAAAAGAACGCCGGCCAGTGCCCCTTTTTCCCGGAAGTGTTTTTCGACATCCGCTCAAAGCTCTTTGAGCTCATCGTACTTGACCCGGAATCCCCAGCCTTCAGCTTCAGTATCTTCCTCTCATCATACCCCCTTCTCTGGAGGGCCTTTCCCAAGTCGTTCTGATTATATCTGTCCTTGCCTTTTGTCTCGGCGCCCTTGCAAATCAGTACCTTAATGATACGATGGAGCTCCGCCTCGCTCTGCCCTTGTCGGAGTGCAAGCATCAGCGGTGTCCTCTCCCCTGAGCAGAAGGCGTTCACGTCGGCCCCCCTCTCAACCAACATCTTGACAAGGCCAGCCTGAAGCTGATAACAAAACAGGTGTAGGGGCGTCTGTCCATAGCCATCCTTGGTATCAATGTCGATATTCTCCAAGCCAGGACGACTCGGCAGATTCCTGGCAGTCTCTATCGCTTGAAGCACTATCCGAAGCGTCTCCTTATCTCGACACCTATGAATTGGCGTTTGTCTGTTTGCGTCTCTAACGAGGACCAGGTAAGGCCTTGTTAGAAGCTCCTTCAACACTTTGATGTTCGAGTTGCTAACGGCGACAAGAAGAGGTGTGTCACCGTTCACATCCTTCATCTCGTAGAACCTCTCCAGCGTCATCAGCTCTGCCAAGACTGACATGTCCATCTCTCGATCTTTGGCAGCCACATGGAGAGGTGTATCTCCCTCCTCGTTTACGAGTTGAACAAAAGAGAGTTCATCCTCTCCAGTAACTTCGAATCCCCTAGGAGTACACCAGGTAACAGCTCGAGCAAGACCATCTCGTCCTGGCACAAAGTCGTCCCCAAGGTCATCACGCATCTCGGCTCGAAACGCGTCCAGATCAATGTGCCTTCTGCTCCTCTGGAACTGCTCCACGACCATGTTGTAGGTCTCACAAATCTTCCGATGGTATTGATCCTTCCCCAGATGTATGTAACCATCGAGAGCGTGTTGAAAGTAATTGATGGTTTTGTCGGTTTCGTTGAGATCGGCAAACATCTTGGCAATTCTACGTTGCTCTTCGCACAGCTTGGCAGATGTACGAGGTTCTGACTCTGCTATAACCGTGGTACCGAGCGTATCGAGCCTCTTTATGGCACTCGCGACAGCGGTCTGATCATGCTTCTGGCATGCAATCGCGATACCGACGTACTTCGCTGCCAGATCGGTCCGCTCTGCCATGTCCAAAGCATAGTCAGGTTGTTGTTCCCTCAGCTCTTCTCCAAACTCGATGGCTTGTAGCTGGTACGGCAGGGCAAGAATGGGCATGTCAGCCTCAAAGAAGCGAGTAGCCCAGTTCTGTGCTGACTCAAATTTGTATTGGAGCCCCCTGATGCTACCCTTTCGGTGCGTTGATGGTGGCAGGAGGCCCTCGTTTTGTACGTCCGATGGGCTCGGGTTTTCGCGAAAGCACTGCGTTGCCGTGTCCGCCAACAAATCTTGTGTGGTCTGCCTCCATTTCTCCAGCTCGTCGTCGTCGGTCGATCGTCGTGGGAAGGCTGTCCCAAGGTCGTTGAGGACATCTCTAACTCTATCGACGGGGCCTGGCTCGAACCTATCTCAAGGTGTCAGCAGGTATCAGAGACAAGGGAAAGTGTTTACTTACAGGCTCAGGCAAGAGGTGCTAACCTGAAACATATGGATGTTCCGGTCTAGACGCTTGATCAAATGGTCGTCCTGGTCAAGTTTCAAACGAAACGCCGCGATCGCCCTAACCTTGAAGGTCGAATCTCCTCCGTGGAAGGCATCTGCATCGGGTATCTCCAACTTGGAAAGGTCTGCTTGGAAGAGTCTGAGGAATTCTCCAATGGATTCGAGAACGTCCTTTTGCGTGGGTGACAAAGTGGCTACCGGCCGCGTCTCCAGCTTCTCCTTCACGAGCAAGCACGAGTTTTTCAGAAGGGCACTCGTCGTGGTCCAGTGTCGGATATCATCGGGGGAGTTCTTGACAGCCTTGATCATGTCCTCGAAGACACTCCATGCCTTGACGCCCGTCCCGAGGAGGGCGATGACCGCCGACGCTGGTTCAGCCATGGTTGAGTGAGGGTCTCACGCCCCCTCAGTCTTCACTCTCGTCCTTCTTGTTGTCTGTATGGCTTCGAATGATGATGCTCAGTACAAGTCCAGGCGGATCAAATGCGGAGCAGAGTGAGTCTGGGGAGATGGGATCTCCCCACCCCCGGATTTGCGTAGTGACATGCCTATATCAAGTAAGCTTGTTGCACTGCCTCCTCATAAGCCCTGTAAGGCAAAGAACTTGACTACCTTGTATCGACCGAGCCAACCGCTGACTGTTGGTTGCGACAAGTGACGTCCTTGGCAGGTAAGGATCCCTGTACAGCTGGAAGTCCTGTCCTTCATCCCTCCCTCCCCCCCCCCCGGTGGCTGAGTCACACCAACCCGCCTTGTTTTTCAAACCGTCTCTTATGTTACTTGTTCTTCTGTATTTTGCTCAAATTGTGGCTGGGGCCCTTTCTCATGACCTAAAGTGAAACCACTGATCTGCAGCCAATACGGCCTTTAATTGAAAACCATCTGAATATTGGCGAATCAGATCCTTCCATCTCACAGCCGACAGGATACATAGACAAACAGGAGAGGCAACCCGATCGCGGGTTGCGCAAAACAGCCTTGAGGAACGAAGTTTGAAGTGATCGATTTCAATTTT
>NKCK01000108.1:0-149066 GCA_003946995.1 Fusarium oligoseptatum
AGTATAAATCTTTGAATAGTTTAGATAGTTATCTCTAATATTTTTATTATATTTTTATTTAGCGAGACTTTTGCGTTTAAAAACTGGAGATAGTTGACTTCAATATCTCAAGTTTTTTTACGACCCCGTGGGTGGGTACCTACACACACACTTTGTGAGTTGGCTGGGCTCCAGTGTCATCCAGGTCGGCTGCCTAAGCCTAAGGTACGGCTGAGTCCCATATCTTATCAAGCATCATCGCCTTTTCGACCAAGTCCAGCCCGCCCGCCGAGTCCGTTCTCGCAGCTTCTTACCAACCCAACCAACGACTTCACGCTGACCTCACCGTCCATATTTCCCGGCGTTTTTCCTTCTGGTTTTGCGTACCTTGAACTTTGTTTTTACTCTAGAGACTGTGACTGGGACTTGATCTCCATTCCCCTCCTCTTTCAGCCCGTTCACCGAATCCCACCCGACACAGCCCACCTACAAGGGCCCCCCCGCCGTCCACGATGTTGAAGATATGGTCGATGGTGAGATGTCTTGCCGAAAAGCCTGATGGCGCGCGGATGCTGACGCCCTCATAGAAGAAGGAGCAGAAAGAGGCGGAGAACGCTGAGGGCCAGGCCTCGGGCGGCAAGAAGAAGAAGGTGACAGCAGCTCAGCTGCGCGTGCAAAAGGGTACGTCCAGGCTTCCAGGCTTGTTTGTTTGGAGGGGTTATCCAAGGGGAATGACGAGACTGACCAGGCGGCGCATACAGATTTGTCAGAACTCTCCCTGGGTTCCACGATGAAGACAGAATTCCCTGACCCCGACGATATCCTCAACTTTGTGCTTATGATCGACCCCGACGAGGGCATGTACCGCGGCAGCCGCTTCACATTCGACTTCACCATCAACCAAAACTTTCCCCACGAGCCTCCCAAGGTCCGGTGCCGGGAGAAGATCTACCACCCCAACATCGACCTCGAGGGCAAGGTGTGCCTGAACATTCTCCGAGAAGACTGGAAGCCAGTCCTGAACCTGAACGCGGTGATAGTCGGACTTCAGGTATGGCGCTGCGAGAAGAATCAGTTTTTTGGAGGGTGGTGACTAACACGGCTGCAGTTCTTGTTCCTCGAGCCAAACGCGTCCGATCCGCTGAACAAGGAGGCGGCCGAAGACCTACGAAACAACCGCGAGGGATTCAAGCGTAACGTCCGGACCGCGATGGGCGGTGGTGTAGTCAAGGGCCAGAGCTACGACAGAGTCCTTAAATAGATCTAGGCCACAAGAGAAGATGGAATACTTTTAGGGGAGAGGTTGGCTTGTCATGTGTCCTCGCAGACTTGGGGATTGAAAAAAAAAAAAGACGGCTGAGTGAATGTGTTCATATTCGCGGCGAAGCGTCTGACAAGGAACAAGCAAGCAAGCATACAGGCGTAGCAGGTATGCATCGCCCGGCGTCTTACGAGTTCATGATCCGGAGCAAAGCATTGCTCTTTTCCCCCAGCGGCGTTTCGAGGGCAGGACACCTGGTTCAGAAGGAGGAGGGCCATATACTGTTGTTGCCCCGTGAGGGTTTGAGTTGAGATTTGAACAAATACATTGGGCGGTTAAACGCCATCACACACTTTGAGCTTGTCTTGTCCGGTCGTGAAGAACAGAACGGGGTCTCAGACGGGATCGGGCCGTTACGCCTGTGGCATACGCCGGGCTGTCGGGGTTTTGTGTGGTTTTGTGTGTGTGCACACCGACATTGATGAGCAGCCAAAGGCATCACGTCCGTTGTCAGGGATTGTAAGTATGTATGGTGAGAGTTGCATACCGTACATACAACGGCGGCTCCGCTAGAGGCTGGACGCCGCATCCGTAACCCGGAGCAAGTGGATCAAGCCGGGGAGAAGGGACGGGGACATCAGTCATTGTCCTTCAACATCCGGACTCTTTTGCAGAAGGCTGTCCGGAGTAATGGACAATGCCCCGACATCTCGAACATGCTCCTCACTCAGGGAAACGCCACATCCGTGTGGACATCAAAGACCCCGTTTGATCTGACCAAGACCTCATTGGATGGCGATGGCGGAGGGGTTGGCATCGGACGACATGCGGCTGCTGGGGATGGAGACTTCTCGGGGAGACTACACAAACTCCGGAAGTCCTGAGCCCCACTGTTTCGCGTGCTCACCCCAGCCAGCATTAGCTTCAAGTGCGGACAGCTTTTTTTTTTTGTGGTGAGGTGAGAGTGTGTTGTTCCATCGAGGGGCTTACTGTCAGCGTCGATTGAGCCTCTACCACGTATCACAGCACTTGAAATCTATGCAAATGAAACTCAATTCTTGTTCATGAACTCGAATTGACCCCCAAATCTTCAATTCTAGGCGTTGCCGTGGTGCAGAGACAAGCAACGACACCGGCTGCTGACGAACGCACGGAGCTTGGTAGGTTAGACAACTGAATCGCCACCCATTGGCCGCTCTAGACGTGACTCAAGCTGTGAGATCCCTGCGTTTGACCCAGCGGTTCTCCAGGTCAGAGTCGTAGATACTTGCAATTGAAAACAAATCAGACTGTTCAGTCGTGTATACACTACTTGTCTGGCCCCAGACCTTTCCCCGCTGCTCGACTGTGGTGGGCCCCACAGCCCACCACAAGCCGAAATCGGTGAAATCTGGCTTGCCCCCCCAGAGAGGGTAGGCACCTCGTCCAGGAAAATTTAGCTATACTTAACCTTTCTCCCCATCACCAGTTTTTCTCCTTCTTCTCTTCTTCATTCTCTCTTCAGACACTCTCCCCTCAGATCCCCTCAGATCACCCTCCAGTCACAATGGCCTCCCGCAGCTTCACCAAGACCCTCCGCGCCCCCGTGGCCCGCCAATTGGCCTCTGTGCCCCGCGTCCAGCAGCGCACATTTGTTGCTGCTGCCCGCGCCGCCGTCCGCGCCGGTTCTGTCGCCCGCCCCGTTGCTACTGGCATTGCCCAGCAGCAGGTCCGTGGTGTGAAGACCATTGACTTTGCTGGTCACAAGGAGGACGTCTACGGTAAGCTCTCTCAGCATCCTGGGGGCTTCAGAGCTGCCCCACCTCACTCATCATGATGATACTAACACCAGTTACAGAGCGTGCCGACTGGCCCCAGGAGAAGCTCCTTGAGTACTTCAAGAACGACACCCTGGCCCTCATCGGTTACGGCTCTCAGGGTCACGGCCAGGGTCTTAACCTCCGTGACAACGGCCTCAACGTCATTGTTGGTGTCCGAAAGAACGGCAAGTCCTGGAAGGACGCTGAGCAGGATGGCTGGGTTGCCGGCAAGAACCTGTTCGATGTCGACGAGGCCATCTCCCGTGGTACCATCGTCATGAACCTTCTCTCCGATGCTGCCCAGTCTGAGACCTGGCCCGCCATCAAGCCCCAGCTCGTCAAGGGCAAGGTACGATATGACCCCGCCCAACGCTAGTCATGTCACTAGACTAACAGTATCTGTAACAGACTCTCTACTTCTCCCACGGTTTCTCCCCCGTCTTCAAGGACCTCACCAAGGTCGAGGTCCCCACCGACATCGACGTCATCCTCTGTGCCCCCAAGGGCTCTGGCCGAACCGTCCGATCCCTCTTCCGTGAGGGCCGTGGTATCAACTCCTCCTTCGCCGTCTACCAGGACGTCACTGGCAAGGCTGAGGAGAAGGCTATCGCCCTCGGTGTCGCCATCGGCTCTGGCTACCTCTACAAGACCACCTTCGAGAAGGAGGTCTACTCTGACCTCTACGGTGAGCGTGGCTGCCTGATGGGTGGTATCCACGGCATGTTCCTCGCTCAGTACGAGGTTCTCCGTGAGCGCGGCCACAGCCCCAGCGAGGCCTTCAACGAGACCGTCGAGGAGGCTACTCAGTCCCTGTACCCCCTCATCGGTGCCAACGGCATGGACTGGATGTACGAGGCTTGCTCTACCACTGCCCGCCGTGGTGCCATTGACTGGAGCCCCCGCTTCAAGGATGCCCTGAAGCCCGTCTTCAACCAGCTGTACGACTCTGTCAAGGATGGCTCTGAGACCAAGCGATCTCTCGAGTACAACGGCCAGGCCGACTACCGTGAGAAGTACGAGGCTGAGATGCAGGAGATCCGGGATCTCGAGATCTGGCGCGCCGGCAAGGCCGTCCGCGCTCTCCGACCCGAGAACCAGAAGTAAATTGGGTTTAATGAGTGTTGTTGACGTGTGTGGGGGAAGAATGGAAGGGAAGGATTTGGGAAATGAACGGTCTTATGAAAACAAACGCATGAACTTTTGTACTTTAATTCCTGGGATCTTTGGGGGATCTAGGCTGGTCCAAAAAGTTGATATCAGGCTCGGAGCCAAAAACGAATACCAATTTCTTATTGTTCAACTTATCTTTCATCTGTGACATTCTCTACTTGTTGATCTCTGAGTTGCTGACTAGGGCACGCCCTTCAAGAAACAACTGACTTGTAGTTGTGCGGGCTTTTCTTGGCAGACTCCAGTCACTTTCCGAAAGAGGAAATCGAGAGCGACAGGTGGTGGTGGTTCCACTAAGCAGGCACTCATACCGACAACCGGAGCATGATATATAAGGACTCATGTTGAAGGCATAGACGTTGGACGCAAGCAAGCAAGCACATTCTTAACCTAAGACTCAACCTCCGATCTCTACAATCTTCATCATGGCCGACTTATCTACAACTCTCCCTCTGAACCGTGACTCGGTCATCGAAGCCCACAAGCTCATCAGCGACTTGGTCCACTTGACACCCGTCCTAACCAACCGCACCCTCACCGAGCTGGCCTCGACACCTCGCACGCTCGATGGGACCCGATTCGAAGGTCGAACCCCAGCTAAGCCGGTTCTGAGGCTCTGGTTCAAGTGTGAAAAACATGCAACGGATCGGGGCCTTTAAGGCGAGAGGGGCGTTTCATGCTGTGGAGAGACTTAAGCAGGAGCCTGGGTGGTTGGAGGGAGGGGGTAAGGAGAAGGGTGTTGTGACGCATAGTTCAGGTGAGTGTCTTTAACTAGAAGATGAGGTTTTGGACTTGAACTAACTCGTCGTAGGAAATCATGCTCAGGCCTTGGCCCTGGCAGCTCGTGAGAGCGGCATCAAGGCACATATCGTCATGCCTGAGATTTCCAACCCCAAGAAGGTCGCCGGTACAAAGGGATACGGCGCCAACGTTATCTTCAGTGGAAGCACAGCTCCAGAACGCGAGGCCGTCGCAAACAAGGTTATTGCCGAGACGGGTGCTCGACTCGTACCGCCGTATGACCACCCAGACATTATGCTCGGCCAGGGCACACTTGGTCTTGAGTTCCAACAGCAGGTCACCGAACTTATGACGACCGATGTCGAGGTCGATGGGCAGAAAAAGGTGTTTCGTGCTCCAGCTACGGGGAGGGATAATGCTGGACCGGGTGTGTCAGGTGGCAAGAAGGAGAAGCCTGGGTTGGATGCTATCATGACACCTTGCGGTGGCGGCGGAATGCTCTCGGGTGTGGCTCTTAGCTGTGAAGGCACGGGAATTCGTGTCTTTGGTGCAGAGCCCTCCTTTGAAGGAGCTGACGACGGTAAACGCGGATACGAATCTGGCGAACGCATCACAGCAGTCAAGACACTCACAGTCGCCGACGGCCTCCGCACGCCAGTAGGTGAACACCCATGGTCCGTCATCTACAAACGAAAACTGGTATCTGGAATGTACAGCGTATCCGAAGAGGAGATCCTGGCGGCCATGAGACTCGTGTATGAGCGGTTCAAGCTGGTCGTCGAGCCGAGTGCCTGTGTTCCCCTCGCCGTGGCGCTGTACGACGAGGAGTTTAGAACCATGGTGGAGAAGGAGGCTGGCGAGGATGGATGGGATCTTGGGTTGGTGTTTAGTGGAGGAAATGTTGATGTTGATGCTCTTGGGAAGATGTTTGCTGGGGGGAAGTAGAGTGATAGACCTGGCCTCCATACAGAATGCGAATGCATGTATCACAACATAGGTACTTGTGCATTATGATGGGCGTTACTACTGTCATTGACCGCCATAAAGTCATGAATCGTTTAATTAAATGTTGCCTTTCATGGGAATATTATATATCGGAATATGTTCCTTGCTCAATCTCCAGAATGCAACATATCTCTACGCCATGAATGATAAGGATACCTCTCACTGATTCAAAGCCTCATCCATTGTGCGCCTCCACTTTGTCGCGTTCTTCCTCAAAAGCCATACACTGGTGTAACTAACCAACAAGCAAAAGAAACAAATGGTTGTGAATACCCAGCCAACATTGATAGCGTTGATCCACGGCGCAGCTACAATGGCTCCGATACAGGAGAGGGTATTTCTCACAAGATTGTTGAGCGCAGCTCCTGAGGATGTACTTTTTCGGATGAATTCTGTAAGCATTGTGGTTGCGCTGCTCTGTTGACGTGATGTTAGCTGGATACAACTGGTATGAGATACGGCGTCTTACAAAAACTAGCATGGAAGATATTCCAAAGAAGAAGAGGGCGACACATGGCACCGGAGTGGGCAGTCCATATCTCAATGTCCAACCAAACATGAGCAGTGCCAGGGGGTACGCCGTCACCATAATCCAAGCATTCTCCCTCATCCGATCCTCAGGAAGATAGATGAGCTTCCCATTCTCGTCGTATCGGTTCGCCTTGCGAGCCTCCCTCGCCATGATTCTGTCGATCCAGCGTCCACCGCAGAGTGAGCCGACAATGTACCCAGCGCCTGACGGGATGTACAGAAGACCGAGGAGAAGTTGACCGTAGTTGTATGGGTCGCGGGTGAACTTTTGCTGGATGGCAATGTTCACTACGTATAGCGAACCGAATGCAATGGCGGCGAGAAGCACAGTGATGAAGACGGCTGGGAAGCGTAGGTAGCGCACCACGCCCAAGGGATCAATCAGGAACCGGCGGACGGTTTTGGCCATACGCTTCGTTCTGACCTTGGCCGAGTCCATTGTGCGCATTCGGCTGAGCTCCTCAGTCGGTAGTGTCTCCTCAGGTCTGCGTCGCTGCAGTGTCTCAGGGAGGAAGAAGAGGATCATCAGCAAGACAATAAGACCATAGATGGCAAGAAACCACATGGTAGCCTGCCAACCGAGCTCTTGCGTCAGTACACCTCCGATGACTGGCGCAACCAAGGGACCTAGGAGTGGCCCGAGGTAGAAGATGCTCATGGCTCGACCGCGCTCAAACACTTCGAACAAGTCGGCGATGGAGCCAGCACCTGTGGAATGAGCGCTTGCTGAAGCACCACCAGCGCACATTCGAAAGACGACTAGCATGGTGATGTTTGTCGATACGGCTGAGAGTACTGAAAATATGACAAAGAGGGAAAAGGAGATGAGGTAGATGGATCGACGGCCAAACTGCTCAGAGAAGGAAGACCACCACATGGGGAAAATGGCCATTGAGATCATGTACAACGCAACGGAAAGGTTAGTAACCGTCTCAGAGGCGTTGAACTCACGAGCTAAGACGGGAAGGGCAGCTATTTACTCATCAGCACTCTATCGACTTTTAACTCGAGAGTTCGCAAGGGGTGAGGCTTACGATACACAACTGTTGATCCAAGAGGCGCCGCAGCCGTGGCCAAGGCAATGATGAATGTAAGACCCCATTTCGTCGAGTTTTTATAATCTGGGGGATAGGCAATCTCAGGGACTAGAGTGAGACTCCCGAATAGACCTCGTCTCTTAGAACGGGGAACGATGGATAGCGGTCTTGAACGAGCGGATGAAGCCCTTGAACAACTGCGCTTGACGGATCTCCTCGTGTCTATATGGCCTAACGGCTCACCGAGTGTGACGGGCTCAATGGCATCTTGTTCCTGATGTACGGAGTCTGCGCGACTCTGTGTATGACTTGAGCGAGAAGTTGAAACTGTAGAAACCGGACGCCTGCCTCCATGTTTCTCATCCACTTCACCTCTCTCGAGGCTAGACCTTTGCTCTGCCTTTTCATCGACGACTTTTTCGTCGTCACGGTCAGGTCTCATTGTGACGTCGGTCGGCCCCGAAAAAAGATAATGTGGGGACCGGTGGTCGGCCGAACCGGGGCCGGAAGTCAAAGACGGAGACGGGAAGCGGGATTGTGTTTTAGACTTGCACCGGTAGAGAAATCTCAAAAAGACTACTGGAACGAGAAATAAACAAAAGATACGAAAAATATATTCATTCAAAGGCGGAGATGAGAGTCAGATTTTGCCAAGATCTAGTTTGGTTGTGGTGGTGGTGGGTAAGGGGGTGGAAGAATGATCCCGGTTTTAAAAAAACATAAACACGAGGAGAAAAAAGGGTGCCATTGACGAGTCCGCTTCTATCATTCCGCACCCTTCCCCGGGCAGAAGAGCAAAACCGGTCCCGGCTCTTTATTCAATTTGAACCAATGACTTTCTATCTCGGCAGCTCGAGCCGGGAATTAGCAAGTGTGGAGCGGATATTGTGGAGGGGGGTGAACGCCGAGAGCGGTGCCGAAGGGGGGGAGGGGAGGCGAGAGGGACGGAAAAGCGGCATTCGATGGGGGAATAACGCGGGGAGGAAAAGGTGCGGATGTATTCTTCCTGGGGTTTTGATTGTGTATTGATGATATATAGTTGTCTAAGGTAAACATGAGGTTGATGGGCTTGTAAGGAGAACAACTCGATAAGAAAAAGGGGAAACAAGCAAAGAATAAAAAGTAAAGTTGGAAAAATGGCCTGTGCTGGAATTTGAATTAATCAGCATTGAATCTTTTGCAATTGAGCCAACTATGCCTTGTCAGAAGTTGTTGTGTGCCTTCAAGCATGGGAAAGCGTTCCTGTATCGGAGGAAGTTTCCTAACAAAGTAGGCGTCGGCGGTCACGCGCGCGACGGTATGTGCATGTTGAGCACACGACACGAGTGAGTGAGTGGTCAATTAAAAGAGTAACGCTATAGATTATACTTACGTAGTACTCAAGTAATCCTTTCGTTATTCATCTTTATACTGTTGCATTCAAAGATATCACTAGAAGAGTATATATCACCCAAGGTTGCCAGCACCTCAGAATGCGAATTAAGCAATAAGTACAAGATACACAACATAAACAAGGGCAATGTCTCTTCCGTTTTATAGCAATTGTTCTCATATGTTTGTTCTACGCTTGTTAGTGATTTTTAGTTGCTGCACAAAGCCCAAAGATACACACTCACTGCTTGACTTTCAGCAACGGCTTCAAGTTTTATACCCCAGCCGCCGACATCGCTCCAGACTCAGAACTATGAAAATTGTGAGCTCATCAAGACAAGACTAGCCATGAAGCAGAAAAACGTCTATCAATCAATACTAATGAAGTCTTGTGTAACTAATACCTTTAGAACATCCAATCACTTTAATATCGTAATACCTCATCCTTACTGGTCCTCCCGGAAGCTCTCCCGCACTTCCAATAGATGGCGGGGTGCATGAAACCCCACCAAAGCACCTGAGTCACTTTGACTACCTCAACCACCATCTTCATATCAACCACACACACACACTCACTCACCAACCTTCAAGATCACATCACCATGTCCCTCACAAACGCCTCCCCCGAGGCCGCAGCCAGCGCCGCAAAGACAGCCTCCTTCGCCCTAGCCACCCTCCCAGCCACAGCCCGCAACAGCGCCCTCGATGCCATCCACTCTGCCCTCTCGGCAGCAAAGGAAGACATCCTCGCCGCCAACGCCCGCGACCTAGAGCTAGCCGCAAAGGCTGCTGCTGATGGAGCACTCAGCCAGGCTCTCGTTTCGAGGTTGGATCTCGGGAAGAAGGGGAAGTGGGAGGATATGCTCAAGGGGATTCTTGATGTGAGGGATCTTGAGGATCCAGGTTGGTTTTCTTTCTTCACTCTTGTTGTTCTGAATACTTACTTTTTTAAGTTGGGCAGGTTCAGATGAGGACTGAGCTTGATAATGATCTCGTCATGGAGCGTGTCTCATGCCCTATCGGTGTTCTTCTCATCATCTTTGAGGCTAGACCCGAGGTCATAGCCAACATTGCTTCCCTCGCAATCAAGTCTGGCAACGCCGCCATTCTCAAGGGTAAGTTTCACTCTTATCATCTCAACTCATAAAACTCACACCCCCTTTAGGTGGAAAGGAATCTACCGAGTCTTTCGTTGCCATCTCCAAGGTCATCTCCTCAGCCTTGGAGACAACTCAGGTTCCCAACTCGGCCATCCAGCTTGTCACCACCCGCGATGTCATTGCCCAGCTCCTCGCTCAGGACCGCTACATTGATCTTGTCATCCCCCGTGGCTCCAACGATCTGGTCCGCTACATCAAGGAGTCGACAAAGATTCCCGTCCTCGGCCATGCTGACGGCCTTTGCCACATCTACCTGACTGCCTCGGCAGACAAGGACAAGGCCATCACCGCCATCGTTGACTCCAAGACCAGCTACCCCGCCGCCTGCAACGCCGTTGAGACTCTCCTCGTCCAGGACACCGCTCTGACTACCGTCTTCCCCGGTGTTGCCGCTGCTCTTGCCGCCAAGGGCGTTTCTCTCCGCGTTGACGAGGCCAGCAAGGCCGCCATTGCCTCCCTCTCCCTCGAGGGTGTTCAAGATGTCACGGCTGAAGACTACGACACGGAGCATCTCTCCCTCACCATCGGCGTCAAGACCGTCTCCTCCCTCGACGAGGCCATCACCCACATCAACACCCACGGCTCTCACCACACTGACGCCATCATGACCTCCGACTCGGCCGAGGCTGAGCGCTTCATGAACGAGGTCGACTCTGCCGGTGTCTACTGGAACGCCGCTACCCGTCTCGCTGACGGCATGCGTTATGGTTTCGGTACCGAGGTTGGTATCAGCACCAATAAGATTCACGCCCGTGGTCCTGTTGGTCTCGAGGGCTTGACCATCTACAAGTACAAGATCCGCGGTGACTACCAGGCTACTGCCGATTACGGAGATGGAGAGGGCAAGAAGCCATGGAAGCACCAGAGGCTGCCCCTGTAGTTAGATACCAGGCATTAGGGCATCCTGCACAAATGACGGCGTTGGGTTAATAAAAGCTTGTTGAATCCTCTTGAGCATTTACATCATGTTCTACACCCTTGTTCAACTCATCTCATATGATACTGCCTTGATCGCGATGCTCATTTCATTATGTATTGCGTAATGTTCATGTCCACGGCATTGTAGACCGATCCTTTCATCCCGGCTTTACGAGGTATACATGGTAAGACAATCCCAAATCTTTTTTCGCCATCCCCCACGCCCTCGAATCGCAGTCTTCGTCTTCAATCAACCAACATGGCCATTACATGCCCATGTTCTCGTACTCCTTGATCATCTCCTTGAGCTTGTTGCCTTCTGAAGTGTAGTCCAGGGGCATAGCACTCATCACCTGATATCGTATCCTACAGCAATATTGTTAGTAAATCAAACACAACCAGGGAACATGATGACATACCTCTGAGCCTCGCCAAAGTTATCCATCTTTGCTCGGCATCGGAATGTGAGCTTCTTGCAGTTGGCCTCCTCAAACGCTGCCACCAGTTTGGTGTCATCCGACTCCTTCAGCTCCATCATCTCATTGGCAGTACGGCCCAGGATCTTCTGGCCAGAATCATCGAAGCAGCTGAGCCATTGGTGGCTGGTGTGGTCGGCCACGTTAAGAGACAGGATGTATCGGTATTCTGGCTTATCGTGCGACACGTTGCACTTCTCACAGTGCCAAGTGCCGTCTCCCATCTCCGTCACCTTCTTGTTGCAACCCTGCGAAGCGCAGGCAGGGTAGCAAAAGGTATCTTGCTTGATAAAGACAATGGTTGCCTTGATGGTGTAATAGGCCTGGTCATCCATGCCAAGGTTCTCATCCTTGACCTGAGAGATGGTCTTGATCTCATCCTTTCGGCCCGTGGCGTTGCCCATGCTTGCCATGCCCTGGTGGGTTGCAAACGTGTCCGTTCGTCCAGCGGAATCATACCATCCCTTGAGTCGGTGGGCATCAGCAATATCGGGATCGACACTCATTGTGCCAGAGGAGAGAAGACTGAGACTCTTTCCACCAAAGTCAGAGACCTTAGTGCCCTTAAAGGCCACCACAGACTCGGCAGGGGCGTCGAACGAGTTGGCTGTCTTGCCCCAAACTGTAACACGGACTGAGTAGCCAGTATCATCCACGAGGGTCAGCTCTCGCTTCTGGAAAGGTCGGCCGTCCTTCTTGGATACAATCTCTCCAATCTCGCCGACCTCCTTGAGCACACCAATGACATCGACTGTGTTGTCCTTCTCCACGCTCTGCAGCTCCTGGATGGTGCAGAAGTTGAACCTTACTTGGGGCACATTGGTCTGGTCCTCGGCCTTCTCGATGACTGTATCCCGCTCAAAAAGCAAGCTCATAGTCATTGGGGAGGTTAGAAAACTGCTTCTTGGCCAGTGACACTCGGCAAGGAGTGGAGATGTAGTAAACGGAGCCCTCCTGCAGGCGATCGTAGAAGGCATCGCACTGCTCGTTGAAACCAGTAGCTTTGATCTCACCGCTCTCATCCAGCAGGTTAACGCTGAAAAGCTTTCCTTCGCCTGTAGCCTTGTGCCATGTCTTGATTTCCGACTTGGAGGTAACTCGAGCCTTGATAGTCCACTTGTGCGCAAAAGGCGACAGGCCCTCGATGGGGTAGATGTTGCTGCCACCGTGCATGGCTGGTCGTGAAGGCATCGACTGCTGCTGCTGTTGCTGCTGGAATTGTTGGGGCTGTGGCTTTTGTTCCTCCTTCTTAACACCGTAGAAATCTCCTCCGGCGATGGCACTAGCACCCTCCTGACCAGCTGGCTTTGCATCGACTGCGACCGGCTCGCCAATTTTATCCTGGATACCAAGGGATTCGACGACTTCGAGATCGAGGATGACAAGGATACTAGATGCGGTCAGAAGCAGTCGAGACGATGGTGAATCACGAACTCACTTCTTGCCCTTCAGGTTGTTGGGGGTGTACTGCTTGATCCGGGCAAAGCAGCCTCGGACGAGCTTGTTGTCGCGAACGACGTGGTTGGCCTGGGTAGCAAGCATAGTCTGAACGTAATGCTGTCCATCGCTCATAACGAGGCGGTATCGTTCTCCTCCTTGTGCCGAAGGGGCCATCTGCTTAACTTGGAGGCATTGCAAGATGGGGACGGGGAAGAGCTTGGCGGCCTTGTCGGGATCATTGAAGATCACGCTGGCAAAAAGTTAGTGAACAGAGAAGGGAGATGGGAGACGAGAAAAACGCACTCAAGAGCGCCTCGAGAGAGCTCTGAAGCTGCAGCCATGGTTGCCGTGAGCTGTGATCGGTTCTCGGCGGTAAGTTGTGTGTATCTTGGTGGCTTGATGGTTTGGCTGAGTAGCTGTGTAGGGGAAGATGATGAAAGTGGACGATAAAAGGAAGATGGTGCCTACGACGCGTTCCAGCGCGTTCCACTCAACGCGCTGTGTGGCAAGAGATCGCGGGGTTGTTGGATTATGTAATGCTACGGCAGTTGATGGCTGGGGCAACCAGGGATGAACCACAGTAGACATCTATCAAGCGTAAATGTCGAGATATACGAGGTATTGGGATTTTCTAGAATAAATTTGATATTCTAAGACTCAATTCGTAAATCATCTGACTGCGCCGCTGCAGGAACCAACATTCACCTGTCGCCGCGTCACAGCCACGGACCCGACGCAAGGAAGAGCTCCTGCAGGGAGTTACCCCTCCAACATGACGTTGGATTCCAGCCAAGGCGCTGCAGCACACCACAGCACACGGCAGCTGGTCCAACCTCAGGCAGCCCCTCAACTGCAATCAGCCATGCATCAAACAACATCATCTGCCTGCCAATTCTACGACACTACGCATCTCGATCGCAGATAACCATCATGGCTGACGCAGACAATGCTACTCGAGCTCCCGAGAGCGACGCCCAGGAGGCCAGCGCTGCCCCTCCGGCGCCTGTCGTCGGCGAGCACTGCGTAACCGACAGGCCTACTCGTATGTTCTGCATTCCTGATCATTTCCATCTCATACTAATTGGCGCAGCTTCTGGGCAGTCCTCTACCGGCGAGATCATCAAGCTCAATGGTGTTGATGTACGTCCAACCCGTGACTCCATCTACACTATCACTAACGGCGCTCGCCTCTAGGTCTACATCTCCAAGCCCACCGACTACCCTCATGCCCCTTCCCGGCTCCTCCTCCTCCTCACAGGAGGCACAGGCATCAAGTCCACCAACAACCAGATCCAGGCTGACAAGTTCGCCTCGGAGGGCTACCTCGTCATCATGCCCGACCTCTTCGCCGGCGACACAGCCCCAGGCGCAACTGCCGTCACCGACGACTCCACATCTATTCTTGAGCAGTTCAAGCTCAAGGCCGTCGAAGTTACAAAGTCGTTCCTCATTGACATGTGGCTTGCCCGCGTCACTGAGGACCGTGTCATGCCTATCCTGCACAAGGTGATCGATGCTGCTCGGGAGCAGTATGCAGACTCCATCCAGCGTGGTGACGGCATCTATGCGGCTGGGTACTGTGTCGGTGCGCGATTCGTTTTGCTTCTTGCCAAGAAGACAAAGGTTGTTGAAGGGGATGCTGAGAGCGGAGGACTCAAGTCTGGGCCGTTCATCAAGGCTGGTGCTTTGGCACATGCCGCTTCAGTCACACCCGATGATTTCAAGGACATCAGTGCTCCTCTGAGCCTAGTTTGCGTTGAGAACGATCCTCTCTTCACCGATGAGGTGCGGATAGCAGGAGAGGATACCATGTCTGATGCAAACCTAGAGCACGAGGTCCAGGTATATCCTGGAGTCCCGCACGGTAAGCTACTACTTCACCCATTTCTATATATTGATCATCCACTCACTATATCAGGGTTTGCCGTTGTCGGCGAGTATCAGGATGCCGCAATCAAGGATGCCCAGGCAACAGCGTACGAGCAGATGCTCAAGTGGATTCAGTCGCATTGAGGAAAGCCATGGATTTCTTTGTTTGACGAACACAAGCGTGGCGTCGTCATGAATTGTCTCCTATTTTCGAGTTATGGATGGTGCCTATGAGATAGTACATATGATCTTGCCCAGATTCTTGGCCTCTTCCATATGCTTGTGAGCCTCCTGGATCTCCTCCCATGGCAGAACCTTGTCCACAAAGATCTTCAACTTGCCTGACTCAAAGTCCGGGAGATACTCTTCGAGACGGTCACGAAGCTTTCCCTGGTACTCCTCGTCCCGGCTCCTCAGGGTGCTGCCCTCGATCCGAAGCCTCTTGTACAGGATCTGCGAGATGTCGGCCTCGGGGATCTTGACACCACCCAGCGTGCCCAGGAGGACGATACGTCCGTCCCGTGCAGCAGCCGTCTGGTTCTGCTGAAAGTAGCTTCCACCAACAAAGTCCACAATATAGTCGACGCCGTTGCCGTCGGTGTGTTTCTTTATTTCTTCCGCCCAGTCCTGCGTCTTGTAGTTAAAGGCCGCGGTGGCTCCGAGCTTCGAGGTAATAAAGTCGCACTTTTCCTGGGACCCGGCCGTGGCAAAGACCTGGGATGCACCGGCAATTCGTGACAGCTGGATACCAGCAACAGACACACCCGAAGCACCGGCGTGCCACAAGATTGACTTACCTTTTGTGAAGCCGAGCACAAGGTGCAGTGCCTGTGTCGCCGTGATCCAGGTTTCCGGGACACCAGCACATGTCGTAAAGTCCATGGACGACGGCTTGTGCAGCAACATGCGTGTACTGACAGCAAGGTACTCGGCATAGGCACCACCATAGGCAAGCCCAAAAACTTCGTCACCCTGCTTAAAGGCACCGTGGTCACCAGGCCCAAAAAGACTCGATAGTGCCACTGAACTCGACGCCCAGCGTTGCGGGGGCTTGAGGCGGAAGCGGGTAGAAGCCGCGCCGCTGGACTATATCCATGCGGTTTATGCCAAAGGCTTTGACACGGACGAGGGCCTGTCCCTCAGTAGGCGAGGGCTTTGGCGTCTGAGGGTTCATGAAGAGGGCATCTCGCTCGCCTTTACCGCCTCGGATATCTGCGGACTAGGTTAGACGGTGCTGGTCTTGGACTTGCATCCTGCTCCCGTACCGACTGCCTTCATCAGGTCCGCCATGTTGTAGTTTCAGGTGTTCGTTTCGGGCGTTCAAGGTGACTTTGGTGGAAATTCGAAGCTTGAAGCTTGAATGAAGCGCAAGACGGTCACAGATGCTCGAGTGAAACCGATGACGCACATTAGTAATACTCTCAGACGCAATGTCGCCAACCTCCGACAAATTTTGGGCCAGACATAGGCCAATGGTAACCTCTGTGTAGCGACGACACCCAACACGCAACTCTGTGCCATCATGACTTCCACTTGGTGTTTGACAAGGCAATCCGAGGGTGTCAAAACACAGAAAGACACAGGTTGAAGGCGAGACTGATCGAGAGGTCCAAACGGAGGTGCAGTCGCAATTGGCCTTACTGGGATCGAACCAGGGCCACTTGACACCTGGGGTTGCTCACGTCGTTATCTCTCATTTCTCAATAACAAAGAGCATTTCGGCCTTCTTCTCTCATGCCAAGAGCAGAGTCCGATGACCCTTGCTGCTGTCGCGGGAAGAGAATCGACAAGAGGCAGGTTCGTCTTAGCGAAGCAAGGCCGGGAACCAAAAACAGATACAGAATGCGGCACAGGACATGCCCCGTCTCCGCCGACACGAGAGACAAAGCGGAAGCCGCTCAGACTCGGCTGGCCAAAAGTGTTGCCACCAAAGCCAAGAAACACAGGCAAGCGTGCGGCTCGGACAGACGAATCAAGGCACTTGCAATTACGCCTGAGGCGATAGTCAACTCCCGGAGACGCTGGGGATGGGATGGTGTGCTGGTGTCGCTTCAACGGTAGCTGTTCTGGCCATGGGGTCAGTCAGACCATTCGGAGAAGAGGCAATTATCATCCTCGGCCAGGCCCCCGGAGAGGTGATTCCAAGGCGAGCAAGGGATTGGAAATTAGCCATGGAGAAGACAGCGAGGGTCCGACCTGTAGGAACCACGGCCAGTAGTCCCGGGCGTGGCAAATCGAACCAGTCAAGTATAGATCGAGCCAAGTGATAACAAAGTAGGTTAGGGTTAGAGATGTGACTTGGACGGACCGCAGTTGGTTCCATTGACGGAGCGTCGACTAACGACGGGGGCGAGCAAATTGGGTGTTTTGGTTGTCTGGGCGAGATGTCAAAACATGCAGCGGCTCATTAAACGCCAGCAAGGAAAAAACAATAACACAATCGACAGCAACTCAAGCCCAGGGTCGCTATTCGTGCGGTCCGGGGGCGTTCGCGAGATGTCGGTCACGCTGCAGGAGTATGCAACGCACAGAACGTGCGGTTACAGTACAGTAGATTCTCTGTATCATGCAAGGGCACGAAGCATGGCTGCGGGACGGGCGAGATGAGAAGGTTAAGCTGGGAACTAGTCTGGATGATCTCCAGATCATGGTCAGTGGTGGAAATTAACTCCGGGTATGGCCTTCCGAGGAGCTCCAAATCAAGGAGTCCTGAGCGGCTAAGAAAAACTTGACTGACGAACAAGCGTCGATGGTAGCCTTTGATCCTAGAAACTGGGCTTGAGAGGCTTGCGGAAGATCCAACGTCTGAGCCAGATTCTGGGCGGTTCACTGACGGCTCGAGGTGGGATGAGTCGAATCGGGACAGTGGAGGCGCTTGGGGCGTGTGCCAAGGGGAAATGGGATATGGGGGTGATACGAAATTGGACGGCGAGAAAGAAACTCGCCCGACAAAGTTTCGAGGCCTATCGACCCGTTCGTCCAGCCGTTACACGGTACAGGTATCGCGTGCTCTCGTTGATGGTGACTGCGAGATGCGATCCAGTATCAGGCACTTTCATGGGCCTATCTACCAAGCCTGTCTCCCAGGCCTTCTCCAGACGGGATGTTCCAGGATCAGTCTATCAAAACACCTGGGTCAAGCATCATCCTGAATGGCCTTGGCAGGATTCTTTTTGCTAGCTTGTCTTTCCATCTCCCCAGTCGACGAGGCTCACGGGAAGTCCATGCTAACCACGTAGTGTCTGTTGGACAAAGCTAGCGCGCCGCCGCGTGGCAGTGGACAAGTTGGCTATCGCGGTTGTCTGGATACAGAAGGACGGTCAAAAGCTTGTCAACGACCAACAGAGACCTAACAGGCTACCCCTGGCCATTGAATCTCTCTGTGAGCAGGAATCGAGATGGGGAACAAGCTGGCTAGGGTCCGATTTCAGGAGGCATGGGTTTGCCGTCTGTCTTGGAGACGAAAAGGCGGTAGAAACGTAGAATCATCTTGATGAGGTCGTGGGTCGCCGATCCCACTGGGACATTCGTCGGAGAGTCATGACTCGATGGGGAAGGCTTGATGGAGAAGATACGAGAAACTGAACCACAGACAAGCTCCCCTGATAGCTGGGACGTGCTGTGACTCGCTGGTTCGGAGCTTGAAATGACCTGGCTCCGATCTGGTCTCGACTGGATATCAGGACCGGAAATGATGTTGTGGGATGATAAGGCTGCGGGGGTTATAGGTGCTCATGCCGCAGTTGTCGGAACCAGAAGTCGGGTTTGGTACCTCTGGGGCAAACCTGGTGGATAAGGGGGAAATTATGGAGGAGACATGTGTGTAGCAAACCACCAAGGAACGCTTGATGCCTTATCACCGAGCGTCTGGGGTACGTATGGAAGAGCCGTATCTGTTGATGAAGTCCGACTTTGAGAGTTGACTCGAGCGCAAAAGACCCTGACAAGGGGCTCGAGGGGTTTCCAGGGTCGTCTCCAGAAAGATGCTGGCACCACCCGCGAGACATCCAGATGCAACCATGGAATCTCTCTCGGCCAGACCAGGGGACAGAAACAACCGAGTCCCTGAGAAGGGAGAGTCGGAGAACAGTACAGGACATTAGCGAGTCGCAAACCGTCCACCAAGACTGGATCAATCCTCTAACAACTACAACACAGCGACCAGCCGAGGACAAATTACCGTTACCGGCTGTTTGGGGAGTGGCAGCCTCTCCATTTTGGAAGGAGGCTCACCAGCTAAGGGCGGCGCTGCTCATCTGGGGCTAGGGCGGGAACGGCCAATGAAGCGTCCAAGCAAATCGAGAAGCGCCGACACATCATCTGGTCGTGGACCAAGCGGCGGGCCAATAGTGTTGGCCTGGATGATCCCTTTCTGATGAAGCAATTCGCCGCTTTAACCGGTCTTCGGTGTGGCGCCCTGGTCGTGGAGTGTTGGATTTGGATGGAATTTTCCCTCGTTTCGCTGGCTCCCCGCCCGTCACCTTCCCTATTCCGCTTCCGCTCCTCTGGTTTGGAGTCCACTCTGATAGCCTTCCCTTTCCAAGGAATTTCTCCTTCCCCTATCCCATGCCTCAGGCGCGTGTGACAGTGGATAATGGCCGCGGAGAGCCGAGGCTGCAAAGCACTGGCCAGTCAGAGCAGAGGCAAAAGAGCAGCGAGAGCTGGAGAGACAATTGCCGGCCGACGTGTCCAGGGCCCGTAGAATTCCCCAGGTACCTTTTTTTGCCTCACTGGGCTAGGCCTCTGCTTCGCTGCCAGACGTTGGAAGGCGTCCACTAGCTGGACAGGGGCCCCCGTTGGTAGCCCGCAAGCTCAAGGCGAGAGTGTGTGTCGTGGTATGACTGGTTCGCGCTGCTGGCCGCCAGGTCGTACAAGCCTTCTGTGGCGGACAGGATAAGCCCCAGCAACGTGTGGCGATTGATTCTGGGGTTGTTGGTTCAGCTCAGATGGTATCAGAGGGGCCATGGATGCTCCAGATATCAGCTGGCTGAGTGCTTCTATACAGTAAGATTCAGCACAGTAAGAAGAACATGAGGGGAGATGGGCCAATCGAGCCATCCGTCAACAGCTGCAAAAGGCGGGAAGGGTCTTGTTCCTGCATTAGTGCAACATTTATGCCAGGGCAAGATGGAGTTGGCAGTTGTGCAGGTGGGATGGAAGGAAAGCGCTAAAAGCTAGGTCAGGACGGCGGATGTCGCATGCACCCTCGCACCCGCCCAGTGAACAGAAGGAGATGGGATCGTCCTTGACACGCAATCTCGGACGGCAGAAATAGAAGTGATATCGACTCTGAGATCAATTTGTTGGTCGAATCTCTCCTGTGAATATTTCCGAGCTCACCATATCAGTACTGATCGACATTTAAAATGAAACCAGAAATAGCAAAATCCTACGTAACCAAATCCAGAATCCAATAGCACCACCACGTTCAGTAGCAATGCCATTATCATGGTGGCACTATCAACCACTAATCAACCATGGCGTGGGATGCATGAACGACTATGATGGCTGATGTTAGGCAGTCAGCGAGATACCTGCATGTTCTTATCAATCAGCCCGTGAGAACATGTACTCTTTATCTAAGCCTTAGCAGGGACCGCTTCGGGCCCTCCGGCCGCATATTGGCCTACGCCTCGCAGCATCTGATGAACGTCCTGGATCAGTGCCACTCGTCTAAACGGAGATGTTTCCCGTGAAGCGAAGCATAGAGTCCATGATGATGTGCTGCTTTTCTCGTACAGTATGGGGGGGATAATCTCGTTTCCAGGTGAGGACTCACTATGCATGTCCAGTCAATTCCACGAGATATTGGTCGGGAACAGTTTGCGGTGCCTTCAACTTCCTTCTGCATTGTTATCCATCCCGTTCTAGCACCGACCCATACTTAAACCGTGCCATGCATCTCCTCATTTGATTTCTTTTTTAGTTCTTGTGTGTTTTTTTAGGCTGGTCCGTCTCGGTCATCACTCTCGTCAGGGAGCGAGATACAATAGCCGGGATTAAGGCTCTCTCCACCCAAGAAGCATCACAACAGAAGGCTCCCCACATCGACACCCCCTTTCCCCTTTCTCCATTGCTTGAGCTGCTGTCGGCCGCACGCCCCCCTGCTCTGTTCTCTACTGTGGTCCCGGCCCCTGGATCCCCCGTCATGTCGCCGCCGCTGATTTGACCCATACTGAAATAACATGGCTCTGGAAAAAGAAGCCGCCCAGGATCCACGCCGAGTGGTGTGGCTACTACGTACCCTCTGTTTTCCCAGACGACAGGGTCCCCTGTCCACTTCAATTTGCGTTGCAGCCATTGGGAGAAGCGTCCATCTCCCGTCTCTCTCTGATGACCTCCAAGAGCCTTCTGGCCCTCGCATCTCCACCCAATGCTCCGTTGTACAGACAGAGAAAGGAAGGCTCTCTCTATCAAGCATCCACCCATGGTTGAATGAATGAGCTGTCTCCACCCCTCCACCACGATGCACCACCACCCCCCGTCGCCATCCCATCAACGGCTATCCCTATCCTCTTTTGCAGGTCGTCCGTTCAGTATAAAGCTCGAGTCCTCCAGACCTCATGAGACTGTTTCTTTCTTCCTTCCTCACCCACTCACACATTCGCTACAATACCCTGACTTTTAGTCAAGTACATTCGTTCCAGCAACCCTCCAACCTCTAAACAACCTACCTACAACAACTTTCGAGTTACCTTAATATCTCCAACCTCAGTCAAAATGAAGTTCGCTGCTGCCCTCGCTTTCGCCGCCGGCGTCGCTGCCCACGCCAAGAGCAACGTCACCTACACCACCGAGGTCGTCACTGCCTACACCACCTACTGCCCCGGCCCCACTGAGATCACCCACGGTGGCAAGACCTACACCATCACTGAGGCCACCACCCTGACCATCACTGACTGCCCTTGCACCGTCACCAAGCCCGTGATCACCACCTCCGCTGTCGTCTGCCACGACTGGTAAGTCCCTGAGATTCACGAGCTGCAAAGCATCATCACTAACATGCCTCAGCCCTGCTCCTCCCCCTGCCAAGGGCCACAACTCCACCTTCGTCCCCGTCCAGCCCACTGGCAGCAAGCCCGGTTACTCTGCGCCTGGCAACCCCTCCGGCCCCGTTGCCACCCCCACCAGTGGTGCCCCCGAGGAGGTCCCCACTGCCGGTGCCGGCAAGGTCGCCGCTCTCTCCGGAGCTGGCCTCGCCGCCGTCGTCGGTCTCGCTGCTTTCCTGTAAATCAGCAACTAGCGCGTCTCGTCGACCACGTCCTACCTACGATTTCTTTATTTCGGTAATACCTAATTCGCGTGGGAGCCTGTGGGAGAGTTAGTGTTGGTTTCTTTTTCAAAGGGGATGCAAGCGATTTTTCAGGGAATGTATAGACTTTTTGGACACGAACATACGAACGGAGAACCGGTATACTTCTGCACAGCTCTATGGAGTCTTTGTTAATGATGGCCACGCTATGCAGGAATGAGACATTCTTGTACATGAGCTTTGTCTCGGCGTCCGGAAGGAACTCGCATACACCCTGTGTGAGGTCTCTTTCGAGGCTGGGAATATAATGTGTTTATTTGCCTTATGGAGCAACAATGGGACGATTGTGCCTTGGATAGCCCGCGGGTCGTTCTCATTTCTGCCCCTGATCAGAAACCTCAAGAGACGCATTACCTACCTCGAATCACCTCGCACTCGAATCCGTTTTCCTTTTCTTGCGACATACTTTTGGGGAATTCTCAATCACCTCTCTTAGTCTTCCGCCGAGGTGGGCGAGGCACATATCCCTCTACAGCTGGGCGTGTTTATGGACTCTTAACAAGTACTTTCAATGTTTGTGAGCCTAGGGAAATCTTGTATTATAGCTCAGGCAAAGCAATCATTGCTAAGAGGCCAGTTTTTGGCTCGGCAAACTTCATAACTTTTTCCATCTCAAACGTGAATTTGTATGTCTGTGATGCTGATGTCTTGGATACGGCTGGCATGTGGGCGTCAAGACGACAGGCCTTGGCCCTTTGTTTTGTTTGCTTTCTTCGGAGTATCGCCCCGGTCAGCCATTGTTGACTAGCACGCGACCATTATTACCTGGGGTCATTTTAAGAATCTCACCAGCGATCCAGTCTCGTCCACCGGCGTGTGAAAAGCTTGGCCATGTGCCCAACTTTGCATGACTCTATCCCTGGGCGCTTGCTGGCCCAGGTCACAACGCATACCACATTTGTTATCACCCTCTCTCGCCCACGTCACACCGGGGTGGTGCATGCCACGAAGCGCATGAGCTGGCTAGTCCTTGATTTCCCAGAATATCGTCCGGCTAAGGGAAGTGAAGTTGCAGGATCAGACAGTTTGGGCGCCGTTGCCAGCGCCACCGACGACCGAGCGATGTACCACTTCCTAACTGGTAAGAAGAGGCGCGAACGGCCAAATCGTGGCGGCCACGGGCGGCGTCGGAGGCGTCGAGACAGTGGGTGCTGCTAAGCGAAATTGCGGTGTCATCTCTTCCATATCAAAATAGCAGGGTTCTTTCTGCTTGCTGTCCAAGAGCTTGCGCTCAGGCCTTGTGGAGCGACGGAGTCCAAAGCTAGTTAGTTTCACCGGCAAAGGAGCTGCTGTGCCGTCTCCGATATTCATGGTTGTTGGTCATCATCTTTGTCGAGATAGGACACGGCAGAGCGATATCGGGATATTAGGAGAAGCCGCGGTGAGTCTTGTCTTGGTAAATCTGGAGGCGGGGAGATAAGGGTTCCATGGATGTTGATTCAGCCCATACTTGTCTAGGGCTGTTGACACTTGTGAGGAAATGGGTAGGTTCTCAGATACAAGGAGTTGAGAACACAAGACGTAGCAATAACATTGAGCGTTCACAACTCCCATCCAAGCCAAACATTCACCGAGGCACATAAAGAATGAACAATTTCCCTTCACAAAGCCAGTATAGTCAAGAGCATCGCACTTATTAATACCTAGAGAATGGATGTATTGACACAAAAGCGAACTTGGGAGAAGGCCTACCCTAGAGGATCTTGGCAACATTTTTTTCCCATTCGCCAAGCCCTTCTCCCCCATCTTCATACCTTACCTCTAGGAGATGCAACATTCATGTCCTCTGAAGTTGGTCGACCAATTACTTGATGTTGCCATTGAGGGTTCCTGGACTTGCCATGCAGCTCATCCATTCCCCCATGCCACGAGGGCCGAGGCATTCGCGAGTGCGTCTCGGTAACCAACTGCATCTCAGTTGCATGGTGGCTTTGCCGCGGAACTTCAGTTTGACCACAGACAAGCCATAGTTGAGTGCCAACAACCTACTCAAGTTGGATGCACAAGGACAGCCCCAAACGTCTCCGGTTCCATCCGGACTGAAAACACTCAAGTGGTGTGATTTTCTGCCTCATTCGCAGCGCCATCCTCACAGAGTTGCAAGTAGTCACGGCAGTGTCGTCGTCGCACGGCCGGAAGGGGGGAAGACCCGTCCGGGGTGGTTCGGTAGTTGAGCCGACGCACGTCCGCGTTCGCATCAAGGAGAACAACGTGTGTAAAGCGATGACTGCTTGTTGTCCACTGTTGTTCCAAGAATGATAGACGTCCATTCTACGAATTGGACTACATATCCATTCAATGGCAAGCTGCCAATTTGCAATTTGTCGGGTACGCTAACTGGCAAGTTCAATTGAACGCCGAACACCCGGAATATCCCCGTCGACGTTAGGCACGGGCCTGGTTCATCAATGAGCGAGCCTCATTTATCATTGATAAAAAACTAAGGAGCTCCATGCATTGTCTCGGGCTGGGCCCCGAACCGACGGTCATCGGTAAAGCTTACCGGACAAAGGGGAAGTTGAAGTTGGTCCCAATGGGGGATTGGGTGGAATGCGGGGGAGGTAGCGCCTTCCCCGGGTTACCAGAGCTGCCCAGTGGGCACGGAGAGCGGAAGGTGCAGTCGAGGCGCCGCGAACAGATAGCTTGGAGACACGAGGCAGGAGCATTGGGCGTAAGCCGTCACTTCAACAACTCGACCTAGCAGTAGCTTCCACCCGCAACTAAGCCCTGATTACCACGTACCTGCCCTTACTGACGCTCCGAGAAACCGGACAAAGCTCCACACATCCATGCCGACGACTTTCCCCGGATCTGCTCCTTCTCCCTTTAACTCTGACATTGACACCTTCGTTGGACGGTGCCATAGCCGAGGATATTCTTCACCAGACATAGCCGTCTACAGCTTGTCAAAGGGGCTTCAACGGACGCTTCTCAGGAAATCTGATGCCGTTGAACTTGAGACAGGCTCTTCAAGAAGTTGTCACCCTCGTCCGCCCCCGTAGAGCTTCGGTTTCCCTCCCCGTCTCTTGTTCTCGCCGTCCTGCATTATCATCGTTGCTGCCACAGATACAGCCTTTATCGTGTACAAAAACACGAAGATATTCATTCCACACTCAGAAAGAGGCACAGCAAGCAAACCAGAGCCCAGGAGAGAAACCAGCCATGGCCGACGATCACGACTACCATATCCAGGACGAGGTGCTCCAGCACTCTCTAACAAACCGAGAAGACTTTTGGCGCCACCAGGCTGAGCACCTCCATTGGCACAAGCCATTCTCTGCTACCATTCAACTGACCAAGAAGACCCTCAAGAGCGGTGTCACCCATGACAGCTGGGAGTGGTTCCCGGACGGCGAGATCTCCACTTGCTACAACTGTGTTGATCGTCATGTTCTCGATGGTCATGGTGAATCTGTCGCCATCTACTTTGACAGTCCCGTGACGAACACGAGGGAAACATACACCTACCGTCAACTGCTTCATGAGGTTGAGACACTCGCTGGTGTCCTCAGAGAGCAGGGGGTTGAGAAGGGCGATGTTGTTATGCTCTATAGTAAGTAGATCCACTAAACCTTGACTTACACGCGAAACACAACCTGACCCCATGAATAGTGCCCATGATTCCCGCCGCAGTGATAGGAATCCTCGCCGTTAACCGACTCGGTGCCATCCACTCGATCGTCTTTGGTGGCTTTGCACCCAATGCCCTGGCGCAGCGTATTGATTCTTGTCAACCTGTCCTGGTCTTGACGGCCTCTTGCGGGATCGACGGCAACAAGCCCCCAATTGCTTATCAGCCTTTGGTTGAGGAGGCCATTGGTCTGTCAACCCACAAAACCGGCAAAGTCATTGTCTGGCAACGAGACCAACTCAAATGGAACATCAACCGCAAAGCGGGTCAACTCAACTGGCAGAGTCTAGTTGGCAGTGCTCACTCTCGTGGAGTGAAGGCGGCTTGTGTGCCTGTCCCAAGTTCTTCACCTGTCTACATCATTCACACTTCTGGCACTACTGGCGCTCCTAAGGGCGTCCTGCGAGATGCTGGTGGTCATGCTGTTGGCCTGCACCTATCCATCAGCTACCTCTTCAACATTCATGGCCCTGGATGCGTGTCCTTCACCGCTTCAGACATCGGCTGGATCGTTGGTCACTCTTACATCGTGTATGGCCCTCTCCTGACTGGAGCCGCAACTGTCCTATACGAGGGCAAGCCCGTCGGAACCCCTGATGCGTCTGCATTTTGGGATATTATCAGCCGGTACAAGGTTACAACTCTATTCACTGCGCCTACCGCCCTCCGTGCCATCAAGCGGGAGGACCCTGAGAACCACTTCTTCATAGAGTATGGCAAGCGAGGGGGTCTCAAGACTCTCAAGGGCCTTTTCCTTGCTGGCGAGCGTTCTGAGCCTACGTTGATCGAGATGTACCAGGAGCTCATGACCAAGTACTGCGCGTACAACGCCCATGTCATCGACAACTGGTGGTCAACCGAAGTCGGCTCTCCCATTACTGGACGTGCGCTTGTTCCTCATGCTGGCAAGCACAGAAAGACTGACGTCCGTGGACACCCCCCGCCTCAATTGAAGGCTGGCAGTGCCGGAAAGGCTATGCCAGGCTTTGATGTTCGCATCGTCGATGACGAGGGTGTTGAGGTGGAAAGAGGGTGCATGGGTAACATTGTTCTGGCAATGCCACTGGCTCCCACGGGTTTCCGGACCCTTTGGAAGGACGAGGAGCGCTTCTGGAAGGGTTACCTGAAGAGGTTTGAGGGCAAGTGGCTCGACACTGGTGACTCGGGCTGGATCGACCAGCAGGGTTATATCCATGTCATGGCTCGAAATGACGACGTGCTTAATGTCAGCGCGCATCGTCTGTCTAGTGGTGAGTACGGTTTTATTTTGGTCAAGACGTAAGCTCACGATTTGTTAGGTTCTATCGAGCAGGCTATTGCCTCCCATCCCCTTGTTGCTGAGGCATGTGTCGTTGGTATTCCTGACTCCCTCAAGGGCCAGCTTCCCTTTGCATTTGTCACACTCTCGTTGAGAGATCACCCAGAAAATGCGGTACCAGACCAGGAGCTCACTAAGGAGATCCAGAAGCTTGTTCGTGGTCAGGTTGGTGCCATCGCAACATTGGGTGGTATCATCCAGGGCAAGGGCATGATTCCCAAGACACGATCGGGCAAGATACTCCGAAGAGTGTTGAGGGAGATGGTGGAGAATGCTGTTCATGGTGAACTTGCAAAGGAGGTGACGGTGCCAAGCACAATCGAAGATTCGTCAACGGTGGAGGTGGCACGTTTTAAGGTCAGCGAGTATTTCCAAAAGATGGGAGCCAAGCATGGAGAGGTGGATGGTATGATAAAGGCTCGACTGTGAGAAACTCGCTGTGGTTTCTGGCAGAATGAGGGAGGATGATTCACGGATGGGGAGGGCAGTTCATGTGGAGGACATTTTTCAGCCTGGTTTTCTTTGTTTAGCGATTTGTTTGGAGCTGGATTGTTGTCTTCCCTTTGAATAAATTGCAGCCTCAGGTCCTTTCTTTATAACAATCATGCCATACCTAAACACATTAGCTACAACAGCTCAACTGCTTCCACTTACAACCGACTTATCCTACCTACTTATGATGAACTGATTGCTTGCACTTGTTATCTTTCTTACCCCTGTAGAACCGACTGGCCCCTTACTAGGCACAGCTTTTCTAGTTGTGGTGGCCGCGTTGACAATAGCACAACTATAGAGCCTTGCGAGGGCTGGTTGGTTGGTTGGTTGGTTGTCACAGCCTCGTCACGCGTTGGAGTATTGGACACCAGCATATCGCATTGGAGCACACAGACATTTTGTCTGCAATTACCTCAAAGCCACATTTTTATTTACTTTATGAGTATACGAAATCAACATACCTTTATAGACCCGCGACTTTGAGGAGACTGTGTGATTGTGTGCTCTACAACCTTCATCAGTGTTCTCACCACCTCAATGGCAAGCTCTATAATTGCCCCAAACGTGAGATTGATCCACCTCTTTAGGCATTGAAGCAACTCATTTAACAATACTTTTTAATCAATGGGGGGTAGGTTCTTCTGATATCGTAGCCAGAAAGGCCGAGGAAGGGGGAGTTGGTGGACTTGGTCAATACGATCACGACAGCCTTCATGAGACGATTGTGAACCTCAACCTAGCACATACGACCATACCCACTGGAAAACTCGGGATCCCGTCCGCTCTCCCATAGATAAGCCAGTGAGGGGTGGATTAGTAGTTGGGTCGGTGACGACCAGCGAATCCCCGCTGTTGTATGTTTTTATTTTTTAATGCAGTTATCTTCCTTTTTGCCCTCTAACACTGCTGGCTACATCTTGATGAATAGAACATAGCTGTCCTACGAGTCCCTCGAGTCTTCTCATCGTAGAAGAGTAGTTGGGAAATGCGATGGGTCAGTTCAAAAAACTCTTGTTGAGCTTTAGAGATGCCCCCTTTGATCTCCTGAGGGCCTTTGGCTCATTATATGTTGGTAGCCTTTGCAGGAGAACCTCTCTGGTTTCTTTTTTTGCAGAATGAACTACTTACTGCTAGGTAGTTCCCGTCTATATAATAATATCATACTTCCTCACTGAAGCCTACCTTGGATATTAGGGGGGGCGAGATGTACTTGCAACAGGTGGCGGATGCGTATGTCATCCACAGGTTGCCCGTTGACTCGATATCACTTGTCCTGCCTAAATTGAAAGAAGATGAAGATATCGAGTTTCATGTTTAAAAAGTGCTTGTGTTGGGAAAGATGGAAGGCCATTGCCTTAGATAGCGGTACGAAGATAATACTGGGTTGAAGCAGTTGTCAGATGGATGATAGTTTCTTTTAAGACTCTTCTTCTTCTTCGGAAACTGAGGGATGACAACGATAACTTGAATTCAAAAACAGCCACCTCTATCCATAGTCTCGTGAGAATATGCAAGTCCCCCCGATGATTCATCTTTCACCACCCAACTCCGTATGTTCATGTTTCGTTTCATGCAAGAGAGCCACCATCCATCCATCCATGCACCGTCCACACCCAAATGCAATGCTATTCATAAATCAATGTACCACCCCTTTTTTTCATTAACAAAACAACCTCTCCAACTCCTCTGATCATGGACGTTTCGTATGCCCCGATGCGAGCCCCTCGTTGTTGGCACATCATCATCCCTTGGACGACTGTCCGGTTGATTGCTTCGCAAACATGCCGTAGACACTCCCCTGAGCCTTGGCCGCAACCTTCATATTGGAGAATCGCGCCTCAGGTAACCGTTTCCCTGCCTTGAGGCTTTCAAGGACCCTGTCAACAAGTAAGTAAACATGTGGTAAAAAAAGGGGGGGTTCGGGTAGGTTTTTTTACCACTCAGCACTGACAAACTTGACTCCGCAACCACAGACCTTTCGAATCTCCTTTTCCAGTTTACCCCCCGCGAGTCCTCCTCCGGAACCGGTAGCGAGTCCTCCAGCTGGTCTCCCTACTATGACGTGGGTTACTCGTCTTCTGCCGAGGTGTAGTGACATTTGACCGCCGTGCTCGGTGAGGAGGTGCTTCAGCTTGTGATCCGATATAAGAGGAAACGTGCTCCCGTTGACATAAACGACTACACCATCAAAGATGCGTCTCTCTTCCTTCTTTTCTTCGTCTTCTTGCTTTCTCTTCTCCATCAATGCCTCTTCACCCGTGAGACCTCCCTCTTCACCTAGACTCTCCTTCATCTTTCCCGGCTGGACGAGCATGTCTCTTACACTCCGCTGAGCCCTCTCCTTCGCAGCCTTGGGAACAATCGCCTTGCGCTTCTCATCGTAGTCCTCGGCACCGGCACCCCAAGTGTCGCTCATCCGTTCCCCTCCAGCTGAACCACCGCGGAACTGGCTGTTGAGCTTGCGGTTTCGGGACTCACGCCATCCTGTACCGGGGTTATTCTCCGGTCGCTGATGACCAGTTGAAGATGAGTTCCATGGGTCGAATGAGGCGCTGTGGAGAGGCTCTGCGGCCTTGGGGAAGGGCTGTTTTGGAGGCATGATGGAGAAACTGACGAGCTTGGTGATGATCACTCGATCGCGGGGGTGTTTCTGCGCAGACGTAGACGTGTCATGCGTATTTTTTGATCGAGTGAGTGTTAATTCACGCTACATTTTGTCATTCTTTGTCGTCATTACCCGCGTTGGCGCGTGCGAGAGACACTGACCACGTCTAATGGTTGATTGCCCCTCCAACCTTAGACGCGAAGTCACATGAGGAGCTTATTTCGTGTGTGTGTGTATCCGCCTGGAATGTATGTAATAGGGGATGAGATACTTCATTCATTCACTCACTCACTCATTCATTAACCACCGTCAACTTCATCATTACACGCCCAGACTCAACACACACCGCTCCTTTAGCTTGATCACTATAAAAATTTTCAAGGGGTATTTGACCCTGAATGAACATCTCGTCATGTCATGGCTCAAACTCTGTCCTACCTCATGTCCCTAGGGTAAGCCAAGCCAATCCTCTCTCATATCCGTTGGAGGCCTTGAAGTGACGAAGCCACGCTTAGATGAGCCCCGAAACTAACTCATGACCGTCTCAGACCACTCACAGCTCATAACTGGCAATCACACCATGAAGAGGAAAATGGCTCAGGCTCAGGCTCAGGCTCAGCTTCTCAAGATACAGCCACAGTCGAGTCTTGAAAATCACCAACAGCCAACCAATTGATCCGTCAAAACTTGGTCTGTGTCACCGTAGTCAGTCCCAAGCGAGATCTCTCACATCCCAAATCTCCTTCCCCCCCTTCCCTTCCCCCAATTGCATTGCTCATCTCTCCACTTTGTCGCTAGATGCATGCAATGCAAAGCTGCAATCGTGATGCGCATCATCCAAGGTGCTGCGCAGGGCTGACATACCTGTCTGGTCTAGTCTCTCTACCTTGCTTTGCTTTGTCTGCTTGCTTGTTTGATCTTCTTGCGCGCAGATGGCTCGCCGATGCCGATGCCGATGGATGCCACCGCCGCACCACGCGGCCATGTAGAACATGGCATGCCATCCGTCACTCCCCCAGACCAGGTACTATACTCTAAAGCATTGGCATTGGCATGACATGGCATGGCATGGCGCGGCGCGGCGCGGCAGAGCATACATAGCATGGCAGCATATGCCATGCATCATCTCCAGGTCCTGTCTTTTAGCCTGTCTCACTGCTGCGGGCGTAGCCGTGTCCATGCTTGCTTGGTGCCATCATCGACCTCAGCTGCCTCCTGATGGATGAATCCCAGATTGCTTCAAGTCCTTGAGCTCAAACCCAACAACGCCCGGGCCGTAAAGAGGTTTGGATCCCTGCGTTGGAATCTCTGCTGGCATGGATCCTCCAATGCCCGTGTCCCATCTGCCCATGATGGTTCACGCAATACACGGGGTCCCTGAGCTCAATGCCAGTCAGTCAGTCAGTCCAGTCAGTCAGTCACCAACAACCAACCTTCCAGACTCGAATAAGCAAGCAAACAACGAGCAATCAACCAAGCGATGCAGTGAGCCTGACAGATGATGGATGGTGTTCCCCTGTAGCCTGTCAAGGCCCGTCCCTCGCGTCCCTTCCCTTCCCTTCCCATCCTCCCTCTCACAACCACCACCATTATTACCACTACCCGGCGGCCCGTGTCTGTCAGTCAGCTCAAGATGGACAACTTCCGTTCATGATCCCGGGGAGATCCCTCTTCTCTCCCCCTTCATCCTCGCCATATCTTGCCCCAACCCCTCACTCATCTCATCGTCGACGACACGGCTTCCGGGAACAACCAGCCTGCCAGCCTTCCTTCGATCGCCGACCCCGAGCCGAGCGCCCAAAGCGACCCTTCCCGGTCGATCGTCCCCTTGGACCCCCCTCTCTCGTACTTGGCCCCCAGCCTCGACCGTGGTCCCTAGCTCTGCCATTGCCATGTTTTCACTCATCGTCCGACCAGGATCGCGGGAACTGACACCATCAAGGATGAGGCGTTCGCGACAATCACCCTCTTACTGCCAAACGTCGATTGCCACCAACCCCCCAGCTCCCTCCTTCCCCTCCCTCCCCCCAGCCAGTTGCCCTTTCCAGGCTTCCCTCCCCTTCCTTCTCCAGGAAACCAAGCAAGCAAGCAAGCGGTTCTAGCACCACCTCTATCTGCACATATGCGGATCATACCTGCAGCCCACATCCCGTCGCCTACGCCTTGTCGACCTATCGAAGCTTCCTTCTCCGGACATAAAGACGCAATTGACTGCCGTGAAGCTGTTGTGGAGTGAAACTTTGCATCGCGGGTAGCAGCATCCTTGGGCAGGGCTCAAGGGGCAACGGGAATCCCGTACATGTCTGTCCCTCCTCTTTGATACGGCCCTGGCAGATGCACACACACATGATCAGGATGCCACCGACCGGATACTTCATCAAACGCCCCTTCCAACTCCATCTCACCAACCCAACGCCTGGTATGGTCTGGTCTCTTCACGCCCCCAATAACTACCCTGGTGGAGACCGGGATCTTGTCCAGACCAGAAAATGTCAGCAGATATGTCCCCCCAGAGTCTGGGCATGTGTCTCGAGCAGATAGGTCGTATGGCATGGCCCCAGGAGCCTCTCCCCCATCCCATCAGTGTCGGAGTAGTAGTAGCGTAGCCATGTATGTACATATCCGCACATAACCACGGTTGTGCTGCATGCACGCACGCATGAGGGCTCCTCGTACATTAGTTGGCAGGTGGATAGCCATGTCGTCCCCCATCCATCCCTCCTACACCCCGCTGCGTGTTGCGCGGGAAGGCTAATGTAGTGGGCAAGTCAACGGTTAGATCCTCATTCACAGCCTCTTGTTTCTGTACATGCCCTCTTCTCTCCAACAGCCCTGCTGGTCTGGTCTGGCATGAGAGATAGGATCCTTGACTCTGAACAGCTCTCCGACTGTGATGTGGAACCTGCTCCCATGAGGCCGTAGCACCTCATCTGCCCGCCATAATCATCATGATGCGATCCTGCAATATCTCGATGAGAGCAGCCTGGGTCGCACAGTCGTCCTTTTTCGTGCCTGTTTCTTCTTTGATGCCGCCGTGGATCCTCACTAGCATGCGGAGTACATGCTACATGCTCCCTACCCGTCAAGCCCCCCCAGCACGCTGACAGGGAGCGACGCACCCGCCCATGGCTTTCGTTGGCTGCTTCCCTCAAGATCTGTTTCGTCGTGGCCAAGCGGGGCCACCAAGTGAGCTGGCAGGGAAGTGGTGCCGTTATCATGGCCCACTTCCCACGCAGGGCCACCCCTGTCTAGACATGCAAGGGAGGGTGTTGTTCTAGGGCCGGTACCTCTCTCACACTTGGAGGTACATTCGGGCGAGAGAGTAGCGGTGAGGGCAGCACTAGGCCTCAAAGGGTTCTCATCGGGGCGCGGAAAACGGACGGCATCCTGGTGCCCTTTTCAACGTGATTCGGAAACGACTGAGGAGGAGGAGCCCGAGACCGTCGTTGAGAACTCAATCGGCATGTTGCGTAGGCAGGAGAGTAGTAATTACTGAGCTGGATGCGCATGCAAGCACAGGTCAGATCTCCAAGCACTCCCGGGCGGAGGGCAGAGCACAGGAGCGCACTAAGCGCTGCCAGATCGCATCTGGGGATGGATTGAGAAGCGCAGCGGCAGTATGTGGACAAAGCCCCGAGCTCGGGAGGCCGGGGTTATGGATGGGATGGCACCGTGGCAGGGCACTGGGCGAAATATCCCGGAGCTGTAGAGGCTGTCTGCCGTCCGTCTCTAACAGAACTGACTTCACCAACCAGACGCCGCACCGTGTGAGCGGCGCTCATTCCTTCGCCGCAGGGCAGGCAATCAATCCTCAGCGGACCGTTGTCCGTAGGCGGGACGCTGCTGCAACTGCTGGGCTTCCCGCCCGGCTGCCCAGTCTGCTGGGCTGGTGTATGCATCGTCGACTTCCCCGGAACTTGTACCCGCGAATGGATTCATGATTGCCCTCGCCTAGGTAGGTGGCCGGCCGCCTGCTGCGTTGCTGGAATTCAAGAACCAAACCTAGTCCACGATGCAGACAAAAATAGATAAGGGGGCCCTTGGCTGAGGAGCAGGGTCGAATCGAATCTGATGACCATCGACCTACTGAACCCTTTGCGCTGGTCGTTGGGGGTGGTGATGGCCGCTGGCTTGCAATGGTGGTGTGCCAAAAGACGTGGTGGACGCTCATTGGGTTGAGGTCCAGTGACCGGCCCAGAGCAGAGTGCCATCACGGCTCCCTAATCAGCCAGCTCGAGGAACCAGACCAGACCGACCACCAGGCGATAGACGTGTTGTGTTGAGAGACGGTCGGCCCGGCGGTACGCGGCTTGCTTGCCTGGTTTGGTGGCCAGGCAATTGCTATCCTGATGGTCAATCTGAATCGATATCCTGGCCTGGAGGCGACCAGCCAGCAGCACATGGCGTGGTTGTCCATGTCCATCCCGAGGCCAGAAGAAATGCCTCGGGCTGTCTTGAAGTCTGCCCCGCTGCAAGACACGAGCGATGCCGATATGAGTGTGAAATCGAGTTGCATCTCGGCCGGAGTCCAAGGCCGAAAACCGAACGGCTTCCCAGTCAGGTCAGTCAGGCTCAAGTCCTGGGGGGCACTTTTGTCAGCACCTACCTAGCCCGTCCATTCTGTTTCTCGGCCGCTCTTCTCACTGTGCCCATCTCGCATCTGACAGCGAGACGAACGGGTAGCCTAACGCCAGGATCCCCCACCAAGAGCTGGCTAACGGGCACCGGTGTGCTAGGAATTGGACGGCCCTAACGCCCTAGGAGGCAAATGTGGCGACTCGGCTCGTTAATTCTTGGCCATTGTCGATTCCCCCACGGTGGCCACGAGCAGAGGCAGCCCAGTCGTTGGCCGGCTTAGACGCAAAGAGCTGGCTAGCAGACGGCTGGGGGTCGCTGAAACGCCCCCAGCCAGGGGACCCATGCTCATTCTTCCCGATCTTTCTGCAGCTTCCATTGGTCATGTTCTAGACATGCACTACATAGCCGCTGTGCAGAACATGCGAGTGCTCAAGCCAACATGATCCCCCTGCCATCCCTGCTGACCGGGAGAGAAGGCGGCTGCAGGGACTGGAGCTTCTGGAGGGGAAGTTTGAATCGACCAGCAAAAGAAAGCTCAGCCCTTCCGGGGGCTTGCAGAAACATGGGCATGGGCATCACGGATGATGACGGAGGGTATGCATTCATCACGCCACGAGGCCATTCACACTCTGCCAAACTGACGTCCGGGTGCCGGCAGATAGAACGATTGAAGCGTTTCGTATCCGGATTGTTTGTCAGAGGGCTGAGACAGGTCGAGTCGAGCCGGGAATGTGAGACCTATCGACGGGGGGCTCACCAACAAGGGCCCTCTCTCTGACACTGAATCACCCATTCCTTGCCATCACGTGCAGGGTTTCGAGAGGTTGATGGAGAAGCAACAATGACGATAGTATCCGGATGGGTTTCCAATCTCGTCTGAGCAGGGCCCAAGCCCGGCCATTGTCTTAAGCCTTGCCACCGTTGGAGGCTTTGTAGAGACAATCTCCGCAAATCGTCCTTGCTAGTATTACCGGTTCCCGCTGTGTACCGTGTTTCCCAGGTTTATCTGCTTGCTGGGCAAATGAGGTGGCGCTGTTCAGGCAGGACCAGCTTCATCAAGCAACACAACTCCTCAAAGACAACCGGCTGAGAGCTGCGCCGCGTGGCCGGTTGAGGCGATAGTCAAACAAACGAGACCCCGCAACTTGCAAGGCAGTTGTGCACGGGAACTAAGGCACATCATTATCCAACCGACCAGGTGGCTGTGGTTCAATCAACGTTTGCGAGGTCTCAGGCCGGTTGACGGGATGTCTGAGAGATTGGCTCGCCACGGATGACAGGTGTACGAGATGAGGCTCATCCCTAAGTCCGCACTCAGGCGGGCTCATGTATGCTGCCGGAACATGGCTGAGGACGAACGTCGATACGGTAGTATAGCCGCTGTCATGGGTTCCTCGGGCATCCGGCTGCTTGCTTGTGTTGAAGACTTGAGTTTGGCTCTCTCGCATCCTGGACTCTTGCGGGCTAGCGGCTGCCAGGTAACAGCATGGTACGACGAGTCTAGAAAAAAAGCAAATTCTTCTCCTCTGACCTATTCCTTGTTGTTGAGGGCTATATGAGGCAGGCGGGCATATCCGACGACAATGGGGCGAGGATCTTTGTGAGAGGAGCGAAAAGCCTCAACTTCCCGATGCGGGGCTGTTGGCATCTGTCAGTCAATCTATCATGGATATGATATGTGTCGATGAGACGGGAAGGCTGGGGCGAGTTGTCATTCATTGTCTTCAGGGCTGGGTGTCTCTCGGGCTGCAATCAGTCTTGTCTCAAGACACCCCATCAACGCGTGTTCTGTAGATGTGGATTCTCCCTGGCCAGGCCAGGTGAGACAAGAGGCCTAGATCCAGGATAGAAAGGAGGCTTTCCTGAGGGCTCGGGTCATCTAGTGTGGCTGGACATGTGTCCTCCGTTGAAACGTGCTGGGCAACGCGGTGCAGCCAGTCGGGGGCAGCCAGCTGTCAAGCTGCCCCGACCACCAAGACCCGAGGAGCACTCCAGTTGGCCAAGCAGAGTGCCTGATCTCTGATAGCGATAATCGCCCTGGGCTGATGGTCAGACTGGGTGCGATTGTGCGAAAGTGTCCGCCGAAAAATAGGGCCAACCAGCCAACCAGCGACAACAAATCGCCTGGCGCGTTGGGAAAAAACGCTCTTGCTCCACATCCTTGCTAGCTCCATCAACGGCTGAGAGCCAGCATCACAATCCCTGACCATGGAGGGCAACCGGCGAGCGAATGACGAAGGGGACAGAGGAGGGGGTGCTTCGAATGGGCCTACCCTCGTCGATCGGTACATGAAATTCTAGATTAGAGTGCAACGATCAATTCGACAGGGACAGATGCGCTGGCTGAGAAGGGAAAGAGAATGGCAAGCTGGTGTTGTTTGATGGGATGGGTGAGGCGGATTAGAGTGGACGTCGGTGATGGTGGAGGTTAGAGGCGGGCGGGATGAGATCGGGGTTTTCGGCGCGAAGTACCGGTACTTGCTAATGCCTGTCACAGTGCGAGACCGCTCCTTCCTCTTTCAAGCTCCCGACCCTCGGCTCCAAGCTACCTACCTAGTAGGTAGGTGCGTTGCGTTGGTGATGATGGTCTCCAATATCGGATGGCGCGCCATTCGAGGAGCGACTTGCGAGCTCTGGGAGACATGGATGTTTCTGGTCAGCAAAGCTCCATCATTGACAGCCTGCAAGCATCCTGTATTGCTTGCTTTGGTGGGGGCGAAAAAACGACGTTGGGATGATATAAAAAGCAATTGCTAGGTGGGGATATGGCGAGATCTCGACTGCACGACAGTCAAGCATTCTCCCGATGGGAGTCTATCAAGTCAAGACCCCGACGGAGACTCGAGTTTCCAAGTTGTGTTTCGACCTGTCCTCGAATTGGGGATGCGTCCTGGTCCTGGCCTGGCCTGGTACCTGCGTTAATTCCAAGCATAGCCACAGGCGGGCTCATGTTCGACTGGTTCGCTTACCGGCGTCGAGCCCATGTACTCCCTACATTGTATCGCGTATTCCTTTTTTTCTCGCTGTCACAAGATCCATCTCATGGTGCTAGGCTAGCTAGCCAAACTCCCCGACCTCTCGCGGTTCTGGGCGGCCGCAAGGAATATGCTCGATTCCCGCGAGACATTGTCCTTTCTTCTGACGGGGTTCTCGACTCTCTCGGTCCCGCGGGCTCCCCTTTCCCAGCCTCCCTCCCTCCATATGGCCTCCCTTGACTTCCAGGGGACCCCAGTGGCCGCCGGACGAGAGAAGCTTTGCCTTAGTCGCAGCGGAATCTTGCATCTTGGGCACATGGTCCCCACGGAGCTTCTGCACGCTTGGCCATCCTCTGTAGTGGCACGGAAATGCGATGCGCGCCCCGGCCCTTGGTGCCGACATGACGGCCGACAAGCCCTGGCTCGTGGTAAAACTTCTGGAAATGCAGTCGGCGTCTCGTGCAGTGCCTTGCCTTGCCTTGCCCTTTGATGCGTGTCTTTGCTTTGACGCGATGCGAAATGCCAGATCGTCTCCGATCCAACAATGCCGGGTTCGTCTCAGTTCTGGACACCTTGCGTTTCGACGTTGACACAGATCCTGAGCCCATGCCTGATGCCGTCGTCACTTTGACGCCTCCTTCTTTTACGTAAGGTTTCTTTTTTAATTCATATTTTGGTTGTGGTCACTGGCTTGTACCCCAGGCTTCAAAGCAACAGCTCTCCCTAACTATCAAACTTGGACTGCTCATCACTGGACCAGTATGCAATCATAACCGCAACCTCGAACCAACGTCATGTGCGTAACCGCCTGGGGTTTGGCAAACGAGGCGTCCCCTCGGCCGAGAGAAATCAGAGATCCTGTGCTTGACCCTCGGCCTGCCCGACAAGGGCGTTGATGTCAACGCCAACCTCTTTCTTTTCTGGTAGACCTGGACATGATACTGCACGCCCTAGTATGCCCAAAATAGGGAGGCATTACGTCCAACCGCCGCCATTGACTAACTCCAAACCTAGGAATTGAGTTGAAGGTGAAGCCATCGTCTGCAGTGCCACAAAACTCAGCATGCAAGGTAGCAATCATATGTCAGGGCACAGAAAGAAATCTGGGAATGACCTCTTATCGCCGAAAACCTTGCAGGCTGGCGCTTGCTGGCTGGCGATTGTGGTTCCTTACCTAAGGCACCTCCTACTCAACTGGGAAGGTAGCAGAGTGGGGAAGGAACTTTAAATCTGGCGGGGGTTTTGTCTGGCCGGGCAGTTCCAGGTCTCCATGTCTCTTTGGCTCCTTCTTGAAATGCCCCGCCTCTCTTGGACACGGCGAGAGCGCCATCCAGATACGAAAAATACTGCTCGACTTGGAGATATCAAACACCATGGTCGTTTATCGGGTTTTCCCATGACGCCGCACTCAGCCTCGTGGCTAGATGTGTGTCATCTGTACTGAAGACCATCGTACATCCACTTATGCACACCTTCCGGGACCGGCCTCTTGTGTGTGCATTGGCATGCACCCCAGGAGGACCAGCCCGGCCCTGTCACATTCGCCCTTGTAGCACTTATGCATCTTGCATACCCGGTCAACGGTGCGTGAGTAGGGTATCCCTCCGTCTGTCATGCTATGCCAGATGGGCAGCATGAGATCTACGGATTCACGAAGCTTGTTATATCTCAGCCAACGGCCCCCAGGACTTGATCTTGCTGGAGAATTCCTCAGACAAGCCAAACAAGAACCTCGATCTACCACGACAATGATTGCAATGCCACAAACTCAACGGAGATAGTGTTGCCCCGTCATGTCCGAGCACCGAGGCGAAAATCGGAGGTCGGTCAGCGCCTACTACGTACTCATCACTCACTCATCAGGATCCCCGCTCAGAGACGAGAACCCCGGTCGAAATAGCACCGACCAACTTTCCATGGACCCCTCTTACTTGGCCAAGGTACCGCACATCGTCCATCTTGCTGGGCCTGCAAAGCTAGAGTAGAAGAAAAAGTTCCGAGAACAAAGACCCTTGCGTTGCTTTCACGTGTCGACATTGCATCCGGGACCCAGTGACAATCAAGACACGTTCTCATCTTTAATATCATCTCACCTCGATTTCATCGGTTACATGGATCGCAACAAAGTCGGTCAGGTCAAACAAGGGAAAAAGAAAAAGAAAAAAAAGTCAATTCCGCGCAGCCCGGCCCGGCGAAGCAATGTGCAAGGGCAATTGACGTGGGAGGCGGCCAAGCGGTGGCACCAAAATCATCAGCATGATAGGTGCGAGGGCTAGGGAAGCAAACATGAACGTCCCCTGCGCGTTTGTACAATGTACCGAGTACAGAGGCTTCACATGTCTTGGACGCCCGGGTGGCTGACCGGTTCCCGAGTTTTGGCAACTGAGTGGGCTCCTTGGACCAAGTCCATCGAAACTCTCATGGAAGCTGAAGCAGCCGGCGACTGACGGCGACTCAACAAAGCGAAAAGAGAGAAAAGAAATCTGGGTCTGAACGAAATTGGGGCTCAGACAGCATCGACGATCTTCCCCCTCCACTCTCGTCAGCCCGCCGAGTCCTTCTCAAGGGAGAGGCAACAATGGCAGACAGAGACAAACTGAGGACGGCGGAAGGATGTGAGACATGATTCCTGGCAAGTGGCTCATTGAGACCGCCACAGCGCAACCCCAAGACCCGAGGGCAAGCGGCCATGGGTCGGAAATACCGTAGACGACATCAGTCTTGTCATGACCTAGCTGCTGGCGTGGTGCCGCGTTGGCACTGTGCCCAAGCTAACCCGCCCCGGGTCCTTGTGTTTCTTTGTGCGAGGTTTGCTGGCGGGCCAGCCCAGCCACGAAGTCGATGTGTTGAGCCAGGGCCAGACAGAGAGACAGCTTGGCCAGCGCCAGCGGCGGCGTGTGGCCTCTGCGGTTGCTTGTCCCAAAGCTGGATCCCAGTCCTGGAGGGGGAATCCGGCCACTTCGGAGAGCGACGACCCATGAAATCACGGTCCACGGGCCATGGACCTCCTCCGCACCAGCGGGCGCCGGCTCGCGCGATTGTGCCCGAGATCCAACGACCGGGATGTGGTCATATTTCGCTCAGTCCCGTCATCCAGGCTCCAGACTCGGAGGAGGCTGGCGGTGACGGGCACGAGACAAGGGAGGCTAGCTATCACAGTGGGAACCCATTGAGCCCTGTGAGGAATTCGGAGCGCACGACGGTCAACTCCTCACTTGAAGCTCTCTTTGCCCAGGGCCGTTCCTGCGCAAGCACATCCGTAGTCAGAAGTTAGTAGGTGAGCACAGCCTCTCCGCTCCTAGTCTGCATGTGTAGTCGGTTGATGGATTCTCCGCACTATCTCGAAGCTGGCGGGCGAACAGACAGACAGACAGGCCTTCATGTTCCGTTTGGTTTCTCAACCTGCTCGATACGAAGTATCGGTAGTTGCACATGAAAATGGTGGTGTAACCAGGCAAGCTATTCCGGCACTTGACGCAGCAGAGTAACCCAACCTAACGGTCCCCGTCTTGGGTTGGCGCGCCGTTGAGAATGCACGGGCGAGCAAATGGGCGATGCGATAGCTACGGATAGAGGAATTACTAAGAGCCAGAGAGACGCGAAACCGAAGCCCAGAGACCTGGAAGCGCGAAACTCTGTTGCCCGTCTAGCTTGACTCTGTTGTCGCTCCTTGTCGGGCCAATTGCCATTGGCAGAAATGGATCTCGGAAACACTCCACGGAGCTCAACTCGATCCTGGTTTCAACTCGATCCATCCATCCATGGATGGTACCCGGTACAAGAACCATGGGCTAGCACAGTGCTGTGCCGCAACTAGGAGCTAGAAGGAAGGAGAGCGCGAGAGAAGGCGAGCATGAGAACTGGACGGGCGAATAGCGTCAAGGCAACAAGAGCACACACAACACAACACGACAGCGCAACACATAGCACACGACACGACACCAACACGACACGACCAGACCACAGGAGGAGCAATAACACAACAACAACAAGATAACTAACCATCCAAGAGTAAGCCCACTCAAAACCCACAACAGGATGACGCGACACAAAAGCAACCAGGGCTCGTAGCGCAGCGCAGCCCAGTCCAGCAGTGAGCGCAGCCGCGAGACGCCGGCCAGAGCAGAGCATCAGAATGAGTGAGCAACAAAGCGCCCAAGACCGAGGCCATGTCGAAAAGAAAGGAAAAAGCAAAAAAAGAAGAAGAAACGGCCTGCACCAAGCGCCCAACCTCATGCCCCAGCTCCAGCCCCGGCGAGCCCACCTTGGATCCGTGGATGAGAGGTTGACAGAAAAGACCTGTACATGTCGAACAGATCTGAGCATGTCAGATGGCTTAGTTATTTCCAGCGCCCTCTACAGCTCCGCTTCAACCGCGATAAACGCCATACATGAGAGAGGCGCAGAGACCAGAACAGAGTAACATTACGAAGAGCTTACATCCATTCCCCAGCGCCCCTCGTCCAAGCGTTGATGATATGACCCTTTGTCCGTCTGGATGATATTGATCTTGATTTCGTGTGCGCGGGTTTTTTCCTGTCGCATCGAGCGGATGCCGCTCAGTGGGTGTGCTGGTGCTGGCGCGAGTGAGCGGAGCTGCCAGGGGGCGATGCCACCAAGCATCGCTCCCGTCTGCCCCCCGGGATCCGCAGCTGCACTGGACGCTGTAGCCCAGCCCTGGCGGCCCCCGTGGCCCCTGTAGCCATTGAGTCCTCTGGGCTTCTTGGAGGTGACCGATCCCTCTATCCAGGGGGTACCCCAGTCCCCTACCGCAGGCCCCAGGCCACGCCCGGCCACACGGTCCAAGTGGAAGAAAATCTCGAGATACCGGCAGGCGCTCAGATCTCGCTGTCGTCTGTTTGTATGTGCGAGATGTTCGGGTGAAAGACGTCTAAAAATTTTTATAAAAAATTATGATGAGGATACCCTAAGGCCCCCCTAAGTCTGGACAACTCTAAATTAACTCTCATCCCTTGAGCCTCTTTCATCGCCCAGCCAGAAAACTCATCAAGTTTGTTGGTGTCTCAGGTTTTTCTTGGACCGCGGGCCCGCCTTCAGCAACCGCCCAGCGTCAACATCAAAGACCCGACCCCCATGATCAACCTCCTCCTCCGCTCAACACACTTGGCCCCTCCCCACCTGGTACGACGCTGCTCAGCCCACCCCTTCTCAGAGCCCCTGTCGACACGCCCCTCGCACCACCCACCTTTGCTGCTCCGGACGCTCTTTGGCTGGCCCAGGACCTCTTTCTCAGGACTCTCAGCGCCCCAAATCATCCACCGAGTTTGCGTGCTGCTGGCTGCGAGCTGAGCGGTCCCTGGCTCTGTTGTGCGTTGACAGGAGAGCGACCAGTGCGCGCCCGACTGTGGAGTGTTTCCTTTTGATGCCGGGGGAAGAGATGCAGAAGAAACATTGGAAGCATTCGGATCACGGTCGACTCCATCTGAGAGAAGGATATCAGCGGACGGCAAGGCGAGATCCAGCCTCCGAACAGTATTCTTGATCTCCGCCAAGCACAGTACGGGCCGCCCTCTGTTTCTCTGGCACGCCTCCGGCGTAATAGTCAGCGTTGACCGCGGAGCCCACAAAAAGACGACCGACGACACAACAAAATTCAACTCGAGAAGAGAAAAACAAACGTAACAGATGAAATCTCGGCGCTGTTCAAAAGCCAATTGAACTTGTGGCGGTCATCAGTCAGCGTCTATCGGAAGATTTCAGAGTTTCGCGTTTATCAAACTTCCAGAAACTGAGGTGCCTCCCTGCCTGGTCTGCCCCAGACGTACTGCACAGATAGAGAGGCATAGGTGGATGCAGGCCAGCAGTAACGAGATCTGGTCCCCGTCGACTCTGCAGTCGAGCGCCGGGGCTTGACAACGGGGCGCATAGACAGATAGCCACCGAAATCATCATTGGCATCATTATCAAGGGGAATGACAAGAGAAAGATTCGGGGCAGCTTCGGTGGCCATGGCATATGACCAGTTTCTGCCGCCAAAGAGCATGGCCATATACACCGTTAATGACTCTTCAGCAACGAACTCAAAAAAACAACCTCTATGCATTACAAAAGGCAGTCTCTTCCCCCCTGGTCGAGGTCGAGCATATGGCCGGCCTCTCATCCCTCATAATGGTCAGTCAGTGAACCACTCGCTCACATCCCCTCGTCTACAGAACGAACAAAGCAGAAAGGAAGTCAACCCAACCCAGGTACTGACACTTGCATCACTCACTCACTCTTCAAACTGAGAGGCGGGCAGGCATTCTCTCATCACCCCTCCCGCCAGCTGCCACGTCCTCGTCCCCATCCACATCCACATCCACCTTCACAGTGCCCACGCACACACGCCCTCCTCCCATACTCCCCCACTCCCCCATCCCGACCCTGTCCAGGCTAGCCTCACCCTGGTCTACCCAGTCGTTCCCTGCGACTTCAGTTGCGGGACCCGTCGACTTTCCATTTCACTCCTCCCGTGGGCACGTACTGTACCTACTGTACCGCAGGTACAGTACCTACCTCTCCTACCGACCTCACCTTTGAGAGAGGAGAGGCCCGGACGGGGGACTGGGACTGGGACTGAAAGGTACGTACCAGGCCTGCCTCCTCTACTCCTCTTCCTTTCCTCTCACCACCAAGACCACCAGCACCACCGCCGCCAAAAAGAAAACCTTCCCCAGAGGAGGGTGCTCTCCTTCGTCCTCTTTCCTTTCGTCTTCACGACTCCACCGACCTCCTCATTTTTTTTTCTTTCCTTGCCTTCCACCTTTTTTCTTTTTGAGGCTCGCGGAAGAAAAGTAACTAAGTACCGCAGCGCCCGTGCTTCTCTTCCTCCTCGCTTCTGGATTCTCTTGCTTCGACTACGACTCTGCACCACCTCTCGCCGCTGCTGTCTTGCTCCGCGCAACATACTTCACTTGACCCGCGCAACATATCTATACACGATACAGATCTTTCCTAGAGGTCGGCTCAGATCCGTCCTCCGTCTTGAACCAAGGGAACACCGGAAAACTGGATTCGCAGTCCATCACAGAAGGCAAGGCCCGGGGTTCGTCCGACGTGCCCTGTTACAACCTCCAAGCCACCCAGCATCGTCCTGCCTATATGAGCGGCGATAGATTGCCATCGCTCCCGCTTCCACCGCCGGGTCAGGCCTACTCGGGTACTTCGTCGCCTCGGGTCAGCTCCATTGCCTCTTCGATCGGCTCCTCGATCGGCTCCCACTCGGGTTCGCAGTCCTCGTACACTTCGGTCGCCTCTTCACACGGTCCCAAGACTCCGTCCCCAACACTGCCCATCAACGCCATTACTGGTCCCTCAACCACAATCCCTAGCTACGACGCGATGAACGGGCAAGGTGCACCTGAAATGTACTACTCTCAGCATATGTCTGGAGGTCAGGCCCCTGCGCCTCAGACTGTGACTTCTGGTGCCATGAGCCACTATACGCAACAACAACCGCCGTTGCTGCCGCCTGGCCACGCTGCTGCATACTCAACTCCCTCATACAGCCACTATCCTTATGCTGCTAACGGATTGACCTCACCCCCACCTGCCCAGCCCACAGTATCGAACCCAATGGCACCCCAGAACGTGCTTCCTCTGCCGGGAGCTGGAAACCAGAATCCTATGCAGAACCAGTACACAGGGTTTGATACGACAGGCCAACAACCCCCACCCGGAATGAAGCCCCGTGTCACTGCCACTCTTTGGGAGGATGAGGGTAGCCTGTGCTTCCAGGTTGAGGCCAGGGGCATTTGCGTTGCTCGAAGAGAAGGTATGAGCCCTCATGTTTGTTGAATGCATTGCATTGCATTGGTGAGCTAACTCGGAGGTCACAGACAATCATATGATCAACGGCACGAAGCTTCTGAATGTGGCTGGCATGACCCGAGGTCGACGAGACGGTATCTTGAAGAGTGAAAAGGTTCGACACGTCGTCAAAATCGGACCAATGCACTTGAAGGGTGTCTGGTATGCCATTTTCCCTCAATGTATGAGACATTGGTTCATCCACTAACACCGCTAGGATTCCTTACGACCGTGCCCTGGACTTTGCCAACAAGGAGAAGATCACAGAGCTGCTCTACCCGTTATTCGTCCATAACATTGGCGCACTCCTGTACCACCCTGCGAACCAGAGCAGGACCACGCAGGTTATGGCGGCTGCCGAGAGGCGGAAACAAGAGGCTAACGGCATGCGAAATCCGGGCCACCCCGGCCTGCCTTCGATTAATCACCACCAGCCAATGCCTCTTCCAGGACCTCAGACTCAGCTGCCTTCTCACAGCATGGGTCGGCCGTCCCTCGATCGGGCTCACACTTTCCCCACCCCACCGACGAGCGCATCCAGCGTCATGGGGAACATGGGAGCTTCAGACAGCTTCAACTGGCAGGGCCCAGGAATGAATGGGGCTCAAGGTACCAACCCAATGACCATTGAGACGGGTCTTAACAACACACGCTCAATGCCCAATACTCCAGCTACCACCCCTCCCGGCAACTCGCTGCAGAGCATGCAGAACTACGCCTCTGGCAACCAGACCTATGATGGCACTCGCCCCATGTACAACCCGCAGTCGCACCAGTCTCCTTACCAGGCTTCTGCAGGAAACCCCCAGGACCGCATTTACGGACAGACCAGCACTTACCCCAAGAATGATATGGCGCCACCTGCGAGCAGGCCTTCGGCTTCTGAACCTTCTGCAGAGCAGCAGGACACAAAGCCACCTAACGGAATGCTCCAGCCAGATCAGCCACCCCAGCAGCACACCAATGAGGATGAGGGAGACCACGAGCATGATACTGAGTACACCCATGACAGCGGCGCTTACGACGGTAGCCGCAACAACTACAACTATACCGCCCCCAGCGTAGGAGCCTTGACAAATGATGCCAACCTCTCAACAGAGATGTCGGGCTCCCCCAGCCTCCCTCCCCCCTCTGGACGAGCCACTCCTAGGACGACTGCCCCCGCTCAATCCTACTACAACCAACACACTGGATACAACACTCCTCCCCGTGTCCAGCAGACGTCGAGCAGCCTTTACAATGTCATTGGTGGTAATGACCGCGGAGCTCCCAATGGTGCTCCCGGCAACGACGTTTATGCCCCGGCTGGTGACATGTCTGGGCTTCCTAATGGCTATGCCCAGCCTCCTGTCATGAACGGAGGTGCTGGTGTGCTCAAGCGAGGCCGTGACGACGACGACGACCTGTCCAGGTCTGGCGGTAATGGACCAAACTCGATGGGCAGCCTCGATCTTAAGCGACGCAAGACGATGATGGAGACAACAGTTCCTGCACCTGCTTATGACGCCATGACGCGACCTGCGTCGGCCGTTGGTGCCCCACGGCGACAATAGTGACACTGTCAAGATGCACAGTGGAAACGATATTGCTCAACGATGACTCTGGGGAAGTGGCTTGGCTGCAATCGAGCCGAAGAGAGCGAACGTCCGCTCCGCATGCCCTAAACGGATAATCGAAATGCGCCATTTTGGTGGTTTACATGGCGCAACGATACATTCCTTCCTTATCTTTTTTTTCTTTCTTTATCATGTTTTCTGCATTGTTCTCTTTTTCTTTTTCTTGGCATTCTCGCAAAAAAAACTCAACAGCAAACGCTTTGGACCGAGGGATGACGCTGACGAGTTCCACGATACGACTTCCGATTCTCTGTTTACCTTAAGATGCTCTGTCACGGATGTACATGGCTGATGAGTCACGTTTTGCATGGAGGTCTTAATTTTTCTTGAGAGAGCCACTGCAACCAACTTTTCCCTTTCTACGGACTAGTCCGGGATACGACACGAGTGTACGGGATGAGACAGCACTGCCTGTAATGATCCTCAGGCGGGAACGATGAGTTCGGGGCGGACCCATCATGTTTCTTCTCTTCATGGCCGTTGCAAGACCAACCCTGTGGGCGTCTGGGCCTGGAGAGGAGGCTGGGGACACTTCTTTACGACTTTATGACTTTACACAACCTTTCTTCACTTCTTGACTTTTTTGATGCTGATTGATAGCGCCAAAGACGGTCTGTGTTTTTCTTCTTCCTGGAATGTCGATTTACTAGGTAACGAATTATGAAGGACAATAAAAAGCTGTTTTTGATTTTATTTACCACAGAATTGATACAATTAGAGAGTTGGATCAGAAGAATTGACTTTTGAAAGCATCAATTAAGATGACATCTGGGCTTCGGTATGCGTGCAATGAATGGCTTGTGATTGATAAGAAGAATAATAATATAAAAAAAAAGAGGCGCTTTGATAGTTCCGAAGGTGATGCGCGCATATCATGTCATCTAATGTCATTTCATGAAGTTATATGCAAAGATGTTGGTCATTAACCGTCGTCAAAGGCTGTGTGTCTATCCATCCATGGTACAGATGCACTTCCCGAACTGTGAGATGGGATGGGTTGTTTCACCTGCAGGATGGCACGCCACCTAAATCATCTCCAAGACGCCTGCCTGCGAGTGCAAGCCTCCCGTCGGCTTGTGTTATCGTGACATGCACCACCATCACTCGAACGGTACGGTACCTGATCCAGATGGAGGAGGGGACGTCGAGGTTGTGGTCAGCCGACTTGTCACGTGGTAGACCGCAACTCTGTTGCTAGGCCAACCAGTAAACAACTTCGCTTTGGTCTTAGCCCCCCAAGACACGATTGAGCTCCATTTTCTTGAACAATACAAGCAACAAGCAACAAGAAACCAGCTTTTTCCCCCTCCTTCTTCTACTGGCGTCTACCATTTCTTGAATGAATTTTTGCTTTTGCTTTCAGCGTGCATCACAATGGAAACGCCTCTATCGCCGGCTCAGGACTCGACGCTCAACATCCAAACACCAACTACCGCTAGACGGTACGACAGCTACGAGGTGCGAGCCGTCTCTGTGCCTTCAGATAACGACACTCCTACTCGAGGTGCCTCGCCCTTTGCAGTCAACGACGACCTCTTGGCCGACCAAGAGAACCTCCCTCCCTCCTCCTCCAAGTCACGACACTCGCGTGTCCTCTCTGGGGCAACCCTCTCACCACTCAAGATCCTTGTCGACCAGCGAGAGGCCAGGGAGTCTAGAAAAAGCTGAGAGACTGCCCCCAAGCGCTCGCAGCCCTCGAAAGGTGTCACCCGAGAAGAGGTTTCCTGTTAAGGTCAGCAACCCGATCGACACACCGCGCTCGGCCCACGAGAGAACAATGAGTCTGGAGGACGCCGTGCGGCAGAACGAAGGCTTGAAGCGCGCCATTGAGATCTTTGAGGATGAACAGAGCGTGCTTGAGGACGACAACGACGAGATGGATACCACCATTGGCACCGTAAACATTATACCCCCTGTGCAGATGGATGTGGACGAGTCTGTGGGCCCTGATGATACCATGATCAGCACGTTCAGCACCTTCTCAGCCGTGCCAGACTTGACCATGTTTGCAAAGCTGGGCCGAACTCCAACCTCAACCAAATTCTCCAATGCCGGTGGCCTCACTCCTCGAGCCAGCACCAGAGCCGAGCCTTCACCGTCCCGGACACCACGACCGATGTCCTTACAAGACTCGGGAAACACTACCAATCTGCTCGACTTTACCGAGCATATGCGATTCCCTCAAAAGTCCCCTTCTAAGGGCGGCCTTTCGCCGTCTCGAACGGCCCCTAGCGTTGCGGCCACCCCTTCCCGCCAATTCGCTAACCTCATCGACTTTGATATCCCCCCTATGCCAACTCCTCGCAGTGTTCCTAGCATTACTCCTAGGGAACTCGAGTCCCTCAAGTCCAACTTCTTGTCCGAGATTAGCTCCCTCAAGGCTTCTCTCAGCGGAAAGGAGGCCGAGGTGCAGTCACTCAAGGCTGCGGTTGGTGATGCGGAGAAGCGTGTCGGAGAGTCTCTAGAGCAGCTTCGTGAGGAACGCGGCCTCAAGGAGCAACTTGCTATTGAGAAGGAAGGCTGGGAGAACCGTGGACGTGAGATGGAGAATGTCCTGCGAAAGGTCAAGGAGGAGATTGTCCTCAGCCAGAGAGAACGAGAAGAGTTAGAGCAAAAGCTGGAGGAGAGTGAGAAGCGACGCGAGGCTGCTGAGATTATGCACCAGGAAGCCGAGAGCAAGATGGCGGGTATGCGTGCCGGGAAGGATATGGAAAAGTCGTCACCCGAGAAGCCCAAGAGCCCGAACTCATCCAACCACGAAGTCGAGCTCGCTGTTGAGCGTGTAGCTCGCGAACTGCACGCCTTGTACAAGAGCAAGCACGAATCCAAGGTGACTGCTCTGAAGAAGTCATACGAGTCTCGATGGGAGAAGCGAGTCCGTGAGCTTGAGAGCACCATCGAAGAGCTCAGCGAGGAGAATGAGCGTCTCCGCGTGGGTCGGGATGCAACCATGACCAAGGTTGAGCCTGACAGCGCCGAGGTTGAGGAACGCAAGGCTCAAGCTGTGCGTGACAGCGCAGCTATCAAGGAGCTTAATGCAGACGTCCAGCGCCTCGAGGCGGTTGTCCAGACGGTGCAGAAGGACAACGAGCAGCTTCGAGGTATGCTGGAGCAGGAGCGTGTTGAGAAGGGCGAGCTGGTTCAGCTGGCCGAGGAGATGATGAGCATGCAGAGCTTTGTTGGACAGACACCCAAGCCTCAGCCCCAAGCTCAACCACAGCAGACGCCGCATCTCCCTCACCAGCCTCACGAGAGACAGCACGACCGTCAGCCCGAGGCCAAGACGCCCAAGCGGAGCGCAGACCACTTTAGAAGCAGCGTCAACCGTGCCTCTGGGCTCCGAGCCCCCGGATCAGGACTTCGAGCGCCTCACGAGCGAACCAAGAGCGCAGGCGGTCTCCCCCGTCCAGGTGGTGTTGGCCGCAGCGGTATCATGAGCTCCATTGAGAAGATGGGCAGCTATCGAGGACGCGGAGCTGAGTAAGGGAGACAAGTGAAGAATGAATGAATCATACCAAAAAAAAAATTGTTGACGGTGGACGAAAGAGAGTTGAAACTTATGACACCAAACTGTATGACGGGGAGTTTTTGTCCTTTTTTTTCTTCAAAGCACATATGAAGATGCTTCTAAGAGAGAGACTCGATCTCGTGGGAGGCAAACGCGTGACGGCAACTTGTTGAGTTTTGCTTGTTACAGCCGATGGGTGTTTGGAGTAGTAGGCTGACTGGCATGTTAATATGGATGATTGGTAATTGTTGATTCAATTGATTTTGTATCTCTCTCGTGTTGATGTTGGTCGAGCGGGATGAATGTGTAGTAGATAGCTGGCTGGACCTGGCAAAGCATGAAAACCGAGTAATATTGATGGGGGTATATATTCATTCATTCTATGAGTGGGCTCTCATCTGGCGTGAGTTTGCATCTCATGATGAGCCTCAATCATCCAATATGGACTTTGCTGAATCCTTGACATACTTCAACTCCAACCATTCCATTGAGCCTCATTCTTTTTCGACAATATCGATCGACATGTACTCTCCTCAAACCCATTCATAGGGCATCTTAGAGGTTATAGGCCTTCTTGGCCGTTCCGCCAAAGATCATGGCACGCTCCTCATCACCCAACGTAGCCATCCAGCACATGCGCTCCACGACGCTCCGCCAGCGCGGCCAGGCATCCTCGGTGCCGACGGTGCACACGGGCCAGTCGCTGCCAAACATGATGCGGCCGGGGCCAAAGGTTGCGAGGACGATGCCCAGCCAGCCGAGGGTGGACTCGAAGATGTGGTTGGGGTCCTGGTTCTTGAGCGAGTCGGGCATCTCGGAGAAGCCGCCCGAGAGCTTGATGTAGGTCTGGGGGTCCTTGCTGAGGGTGTACATGGCGGTGCGCCAGGCGTGGAATGAGGGGTCTGAGGTGATGTTGTAGACAGTGAAGTCGGGTTTGCAGAGGTGGTCTACCAAGAGGGTTAGTTGGAGCGTCAACGTGGGAGACGAGGGTGAGATATACTTAGCACAAGTACGACCTTTTCCTCCTCTGGGACATCGGTATGAACACGGTCGACAAACTCAACCAGTTCCTCCAGCTGCTTCTTGCCCCGTCGATGCTGATCAACACCAACATCAAAGACGAACCCACGACGACCGAGCAGCTTGACGCTCTCGATAAAGTTCTCCTCCAGCATGGTACCATGCGGCTTATCCTGAACCAAGTATCGGAAACCCTTCACCTTGGACCACGCGTCACCCGCCTCCTCCTTGACGCGATCAAGGTAACGCTCCATGACCTCGACACCGCTCGGCAGAGGCGCCCACGGCACGATACCAAGGCAAAGCTTCGAATCGTCAGCCGAGTGACCCTCCCCGTCGCGCGGCTGTCCAAGAGCGACGCGCTTTATCCACGAGACCTCAGCCAGGGGACCTTCCCAGCCGGAGCCGGAGCCGTCGGCGGCGGCGGCGCCTGACTCGAGGTCATTCTTGCGGTCCGTCTCGACAAAGATGAAGCCGAGGAGGGAGGGCGCCGAGGCGGTTGCCTCGCGGTACTCTTCGACCGAGCGCTGGCCGCTGAGGGGGTGCTCTGGGTTGCACCAGGCGAGGGAGTCGTTCTCGGAGGCGGGATAGAGGTGGATGTGGGAGTCGATGATGGGGAGGATGAGCTGGTCGTCGGCCATGATTGTGGTGGTGGATGTGATGTGAGGGGGTGTTGGTTTTGAGTAGATTAAAAAAACTAGAGGCTCTAATGAGAGTAGAATGAGTCCTCCTGCGCTTCAATATTCGTCAATTAAAAGAATTGGATCCTTGCTGGAGAAGAGTTGTCTTGAGGCTCAGGTTGGGATATGGGGATTATCGAGATACGGTGTGCAGCCGTGTCCGTGCTACAGCTCCCCTAAGTTTGGTCTAAATTTACCCCGCCATCCCCGCCTTCCCTAACAGGAACTGTTTCGTTAGACGCTCTTGACGCGCACGAACTGTTGGTTTCAACATTAACCCGAAACACCGAGTTTAAGACACTTGAGATACCTAGATATTCACATCACTTTATTCACAATCAGTCATCAAGGGACACTTTTTCATTCCTGGATAGATTCAATCGTCATCTATCCTAAGGCAGCTGTCATTTCATAAATCGTATCATAGCTCATGAACTGCCTTTCCGTCATCCACCTCATACTTCGTAAATGGCTAGCCAAGATCCTCCAATCGCCAGATCTATGACTACATCCAAACATTGGCCTGCTGGAGCTGGAACCTCATCTCAGGACGGATGAGGTCCCCCAGCATTTGTCATGTTGGTCCCGGGAGGATAGGCCTCCCTGCTCACTCGGGAACCAACAACAAACAAAGGGAATGAAATTATACCTGCGTGGCCACGAGAGGAGTCTTCATGGCCACCGGAAAATGGGGGGTCGCAGCATCGACCCAGCTGGACATCACGCATTGGCGCGGTTGGCTTCAGACCAAGACCAGCTTGGCGTGCCGTCCGCGCCAAAGGGCGTGGGCCGTAAGTTGAAGGATTGTGCTAATTATACCACAAACAACATAGGTTGAGTTAACCCGGCGCAGTGAGGCGACCACGGGTTACTCGATTCAAGGAATGAACGGCAGGGGACTCTCTCAGCCTCGTGCCAAAGGACTTGACATGCAGCCAGGCGCTCATCTTCCGATGATGCCATGGCGGCGAGAGCTGGCTGGCGAGGCCGAAGCGGCTTGGTACTCGTACTCGTACTCTTCATCCTCATCTTCACTTCCGCTGGAACACTCGGAACTCTCATCATTGGCATAGCCACCACATCGGACTCCGCCGCAGTCGAGCTTGACACGCTCGCCCTTGCGAGTAATGCCGTATCGCTCGCAGGTGCAAGTGCTGCATTCGGAGCCGGGGGTGCTGTAGCCAGACAGGGACGAGTTGGGTGAGGAGCTGTCGGAGCGGTAGGACAGGGATGAGCCGCTGGAGATGGGCGATGCGGTGAAGTCCGTGATGTACTCTTCCTCGATGCCGGTGCTGCCAAAGCGGGCTGTGAGTTCCTCGAGGGCTTCATTGTCGTAGTAGTCGGCTTCCAGAATGTGCTTGGTCGCGTGCGGAGACATGGGCTTGGGCGCCTGAATGTCAGAGAGCGGCAGAGGCCGTCCCTTGGGAATGTCAACCGAGAGTCTAGAGCGGTGGCGGGAACGAGACTCCTTGTCTTTGGACGAGTGGCGAGAGGAGCTCTTGCTGCTAGACGATGATGACTTGTGCGACGAAGACTTGGAAGAGGAAGACTTGGAAGACGACTTGGAGGAAGACGAGGACGACTTTGAAGATGACTTTGAAGACGACTTGGAAGAGGAAGAGCGGTGCGAGGAGGTCTTGGATGGGTCCACAGATACATCAAGAACGTTGAGTTCGCGGCCGGTGGTGGGCTCGACGATGGACTCAACGCTAGGGTTGTGGGCGACGTGGTAGCCGTCGATGATGTAGTAGTACCAATATCTCTGACCGGGCTCAAGAGTTGAGTTCTGGAAACGGAAGGTTCCCTTCCATGAAGACTTGGATGATGACTTGTCCTTGGAGAGAGGGAGCTGGCCGACGTAGCCGTCCCAGGAGCCCAGGAGATGGACTGTCTTGACACCGGAAGAAACCCGGAGGGAAAATGAGAGTTGAATAGACGACATGTTGACTAAGTTTTCACCGAAATCCAGTGATGTTGTTTGGGTAGTCGATGCTGCTGACTTTGGTACCTGATCGCAATCGCAATCGTTGGCAGGAAGCGCTTGTCGGGCGAGCAAGTGAAATCCGTGATTTCTGTTATTAGAAAAATTATGGAAGGAGTTGATAATTCGAACAAATAAAACATAAACGATGGCTCTTTGGTTTGTCTCTAAGCTGGCCAGCAACTTTTGGAGTACGGGCGAGTTGAAGGTGCCGGAGGAGGGGACAAAGGGCGGCTTTTTGGTGTAGAGACAAATTTGGAGATTAGAATCAAATAGAGACCAGCTCTACGGAGGACGTAACAAAAAACAAACAAACAGGGGATAAACAAAAAACGGATTTGTGGTTGAATGGGACTTGCTGAAGAAAGAAAGAAGAGAGAGGTTTTGGGGGCTGAGGGTGTTGGTCCTGTTTATATGGCGGCCCGGCAGAGTGGCCATCGCATTGCGACTTCCCTCTGCGAACCTACTCTACGTAGTAGTTGCCTTAGGAATAAGCATAAGCAAATACAAGACATAGACCAAAACAAGGAAAAATTTCACAGAGATTACCTGGTCGGCCAATGATAGACCCGGGGCAAGGAGATACCGAGTTCGCAGGTGCCCGGCCCCATCACCATCTCTCGCCCATCACATCTCCTCCTCCCAAGCGTCGGCGGTTAGCTAGCACAAAAAGTGGGCGGGAAGTGCGTGCATCGTGGATTGCCGTCGGGTGCCCCCAGCGAGCGGGGTGCCATTGTTCCATTGGTGAGAAACATTGAACCAATCACAGAGCCGAGGCCGCTAAAGAGGCCTCGGCGGAGACCACCCGCGGGCGTCTATTCAAGCGCCCCCATTGGACTGTGGCACCGCCGGCCTCTGGTCCTCTCGTCACGTTGCAGCCCAGCCAATGGCGTCTGGCCTCAGCCAACCTCCCTAATCCACCATCCGCACTCCAATGACTTGAACCATCCATGAGTGCATATGCATTCAGCTTTGCAAATCACCATCACCGCCACAAACAAGGGAAGGTAGGACGGGGTCTTCCGCTATGGATTCGCTCCAGGCAAGTGTGATCCTCTTCCGCTCCCAGACCACTCGATGCCCTGCTGCAATAGCACACGAAATGGATCTTATGGATCATGCACGGTCTAGGCAACATGCCCGCGCGCACCCATCTGCCGTGATGTCTTGCCTCTTGACAGCTTCTGATTGTTTTCCCGCCATTGGCACACACGAGGTCTAGCCCGGCGTACATGTGGTGTGGTGCAACCCTTGAGTTCATGCGCGGCCGGCTCAAGGAAATCGGGCGAGTCAGAGAGGATGTGCAGCGCAGCAGCAGCAGCAGCAGCAGCAGCAGCAGCGCAGCGGCAGATGCACTACTCTTGTGTCCATCTCTCGCTCGCTCGCTAACTAGACAGCTCACGAGATGGTGACGAGGACCGGCGCGCAACCTGCGTCGTATTTGCCCCGTGATATATCACACTGCGACTCAACTCGAGACGGGTGCCGTTGACGGCCTCGAGCGGAGAGTGAGCCGTATGGATTGGTCGCCCATCCCATAGAATGGAGCCTTAGCTTGTGGCCTCACTCGTATCCCCATGACCAGCCACCCGGATTTGCCAAGGGATCCTCCCTTATGCAGAAGAGAATCGTTAACGGCAGGGGGAGAAAACTCGACTCTGAGGGAAACACTCTCATCAGATCACCAAAAAAGAAAGAAACTCTTCCTTCTGCCGCTGCTGCCCATGGCCATGCTGGAAACATGCTGGGTCCATGCAAGCCGCACCCCATCCCTCCCCTCCTCTGCGGCCCGTCTGCGAAGGCCTCACATTCCGGGCCTAGCATCGGTAGCATCGGCCCTCCGCCATCCGGCTTCATGCATGCCACGGGTTTTAGCCCCGGCGGGTATGTGAGCTCAGTCACACAAGGGGAGGACCGTCCACCGCTTTCCTCAGAGAAAATGTGTGTGTGTGTGCATGTGTGTGTGCTCGGCCACTGCCTGCCTGTTCACCATAATGAGGGGTCCTTCTCGTGTCCTACGGGAGAGGCTGCGGGAAAGGATCTTTGGGTGTGGACGCGAAACAGAGCGTGACCGTCCTGATGGTGGTGGGAATAGACGCTGCGAGCTGTCGTCACAGCGATAGATCGTTCCCAAGCTTCCTCACAGAGGATTCTCATCACTTGATGTGCCCTGAACTTGGCAACACTCGCATGCCGAAGCCGTTGATTGGGCATGGCCTCGGTGCTGGGGACTGCATTTGTGCGAGCTGAGCAACCTTGACAGCCAGAGCTAGAGAAAGAGTCGGCGTCGCTAAACGCTCTCGACTCTCGATAGTCAGGTCAATATTGTTGAGAAAGACCAATTGAAGGGCCTTGGTCAAGCATTGCAGAAGAGATACCAGCTTCCGGCATCATTGCTCAGTAAATGGGGTCGCCGATGCAGACAACGTCAGAGTGCAGCTTCCCCCAGGCCCATTGCATGCCAGAGCAGGGTCCAAACCAAGGACCAACAAAACAACGACAGTCAACGTGGTTCCAAGCTTTTTCGCTCAAGTCAATGCGATAAATGCAAAGGTACCACCAGGTCACGTGGGTACCCGTCGCGTTCAACCCTGAGTCCAGACTCGACGCGCAACTCCCGTCGCGTCTAGAGACGCTAGATCGATACCAAACATGGCCGACCTGCCTTTTTGAGCTTCATTTCTAGGGTTTCTTGTTGTTTTGATCCGCTTTAGTGTATTGCTGCCTTGCCGTGAATTGATGCTGATTAGAAATCCAGAAGAGATGAGACGGTCCAAATTTTCACTAGTACAAGTGAATCAGTTTTCACCCTTATCATCGCCAACATACCTCACTGCCTGGCAGAGTAGAAGAAGACTGGCCAACTCAACTCCTTCTCTCACTTTCATCCGATCTTTCAATCAAGCCACTCGCTTTAACGCTCCTGATTCTCTCACCAAGAGTCGCTCATTTCAGACCAAAATTTCATCCACCATGGCCTCTGAAGACTTCGTGGTAGACGATGCCCTCATCGCCAAGGTGACGGCGTACGTCGAGAAGTACATGTCCAACTACGACGCCTCACACGACTTCAACCATATCCAGCGCGTCCTCCGTCTCTCCCTCCATATCCAGTCGGTCACCCCCGATGCTGACCGCTCCCTCGTTACCCTCGCAGCCCTACTCCACGATGTCGGTGACAAGAAGTACCTACGCCCCGGCGAGGACGCTTCGCGCATGATATCAGCCCTCCTCGTCTCGTTCGGTGCTCCGGCCGCCCTCGCCGACACCGTCCAGGCCATCTGCCTCGGCGTCAGCTACTCCTCCGAAGTCAAGGACCCCGCGCGCACCCGAGCCCTTGTGGAGAAGTACCCGGAGCTAGCGGTGGTGCAGGACGCCGACAGGCTCGATGCCATCGGTGCCGTGGGCATCGCGCGGACATTTGCCTTTGGGGGTGCCAAGGGCCGTACACTGGAGAACACCATGGACCACTTTGACGAGAAGCTGCTCCTTCTCGAGGGTATGATGAAGACGGACGAAGGTCGCCGGATGGCCAGGGAAAGGACCGAGAGGTTGCGGCTCTTGAAAGAGTGGTGGGAGGAGGAGACGGCCGGGTCGGTGGGGGCGTAAGCATGAAGCTATCTAGAGTTGTGACTATAGATGAGACGTCATCGGGTAAAGAGAATCCCGGTAAGCATGAAGCGTCACAGGACAACCGCTTACAAAACCAAAAAATCAAATCAAATCCCTTGCACATGCCTCATCCGGCAGAACTACCGTCTGACGAGAGCCCCCATCGACGTCACCAGCCGGTATCGCCCTCCCGGCTTTGAAGCTCCGCGAGAACTCATCCAAGGAAAAACAGCATCATTCGGTGGTTCTATCGGCCTTGTACGTCCGTTGGGGGTAAGAAAGAGAGAGAAAACAAAGAGAAGCAAAAACAAATACCAGGGTCATTTAGCCAATTGCTCCTATTGCGTCTGACTCGGCGGTGGTGGATCCGGACATTCGCTGGTCTTCTGACATGGTTCCCGGGGGGTGAGAACCTTTGCGGACCGGGGTTTTTGGGACGACGTCGGGGGCGTAGATACTTGCAAGTCCGGAGAGATATAAACCTCGGGCGAAAGGCTCACTAAGCCTGCGTCCCTTTTTTCTTCTTTCTCTGCCTCATTCACTCAGCTCTCTCTCAGACACACACAAACATCTTTCACCATCTCCCAAAACTGGTGGCCTCATAACGCTTCCACCAACCTCAGACATCACCCCAAAGTACAAGATACCAGCAGCCGCAGTGACCACAATGGACACCCTCCCCCCGGAGATCCTCCTCCAAATCCTCCATCACCTGCCGTCCCCCGCTGTCAAGCACGCCCGGCTTACCTCCCGGACCTTCAACGCAATCCTCGCCAAGCGCACATTTGAGAAGCTCGTATCCTTCCTCGACCGAGACGTCGCGCAGCGCACCCTGGCCACCATCTCCCGGGACCCCCAACGTCGTCGACGACGCCCGTCCATCTGGTCCCCATGCTGCAGCGTACCCAAGAACCTGCCCATCGACGAGGCCTTTCTCATGGCCCTGTGGGCCGGCCTGCGCGGGGATTCGTGGGCTGTCGAGAGGGGTCTTGATGGGGACAAGTTGGATATTGATGAGTGGCAGAATGGCGTGGGGAGGGACGATATTGCCGAGGATGATCTAAGGGAGGCCTTGTTTCGATATGCACTCTATCTGAGCTACATGGACGAGAGTGACAGTGAGAAAGATACACCACAAGCTTGGGTTTTTGATGCACTGTGCAAGGCAGGACGATGAGGGATATGAAATAAGCAAGGATTGAATTTTTGTAAGCGAGCATTGATGAATTATGATCACGGCGAACGAAAATGGAGCAATTGTTTGTTTGTTTAAAATGTTTTGGCAACTTTTTGATGGAGGAATTAAAAATTAAAAATCAAGGTCTAGTCTAAAGGAATGATCGCTAGTATTAACCATAAAATTAGTAATGATATATCTTCAAGTCGTGTTTGCGTGTATGTAAATAGACGCTGAACCCTTTCCATCTCATATAAAAACATTGCCCAATCATCGCTCGGCCCAATTCATCTTGGTGCCCAGAGCGGAATCTCCAATGTAACGCCGTTCGCTAGTGCGATAAAAATGACAAAAACCTCAAATGCCATGCGTTCATGCATCATGTAAGGATCGTGAGAATTTTTGAAAGGACGTTGAAACAAATTCCAACAAAGATTGAGTGGGTGCGAGAGTTTAGATGAGGTAGGCAGCAGCAAAGCCGACGATGGCCAGGAGTCCAGTGACAGTGGTCATCGCGGCGCCGGAAGTGACGGTCTCGGGCTCATCCTCCGAAGTGGGGCCGGATGGCAGACGCTCGGCCTCCTTATCGGGAGTGGAGCTGCCGGTGCCCTCATCGCTTCCGGGCTTGCCACCGTTGACACCCTTTCCACCATGAGATCCGGGGTACTCGGGCTTGGTTCCGTTGGGGTGGATGGGAGCACCGCCAGTGGGGGTAGGTGGGTTGTAAGTGTGGTGAGGAGGAGGGTTCACGGCAGTAGCATTGTGAGAAGGTTCCTTGGGGATGGTGTAAGTGATGGTCTTGGTGATGCTCTGGCCGGGTTGAGTTGGGTGAGGATAGACATAGGTCTGAGTCTTGGTGATGCAGTCGGCAGGGTTGGTAGGCAGAGGCTCATGAGGCTTTCCGGGCTCAGTCGGGTTTGGCTTTGGCTCGACTGGCTTGGTCTCATGAGGCTTGGGCTCGACGGGCTTCCCGGTCTCGACGGGGCAGACAGTGGTGTAGACAGGAATAGTCTCAGTAGTAACGTGACCAATCGGGCAGTCGGTGACCGTGGGAGGACACTTGGTGATGGTGTAAGTCTTGGTGGTGTAGACGGTGCTCGTGGTGTACTGAGTAGGCTTGACGGTGGTGCTGTTGGTGTTGGGGTAGACGGGATGAGTGTAGATAGTAGTGAAGCCTCCACCGTTTGTGGTTGAGTAGCTGGGGTGGTTCACTTCGGTGGACACAGAGCTGGCCGATGGTGTAGGATACACAACGGGCTGGATATTCATGTTAGTATATATGGAAGGATGGAACCTCTTGGAATCTCGACTGACCTCCTCGCCGTAGTGAGCGTTGGCAACGGCTGCCGCGGCGACAATGATGATTCCCGAAGTTCGCATATTGATTGATGTGTTTTGTTGTTTGGTGTTTATGATTAACGAATGTATAATGTCGAGTGAAGTATGTATTGATCGACAGAGCTAATCTTGAACGAAAGACGATGGTGTGTTGAGATAATGAGAGAGGCATCTACCATCAGGCAAGGCCTTTCTTATATCTTGGGAGAGCCGGCGGCCTGATTAGACGGGGTGTGTAAGCGAGATAGAGCGGAGCCGTCAACGAGTTGTCATCTCGACTCTCGGAGAGGCCAATGGCGGCCGACTCGGTGGCAGGGCTGATAGGCGGCATGGCGAAGTGGCTAGTGAGAATGGCGATATGGATACGAGGTGTGGGAGGTCGTTGAGGAGGACCCTGGATGTCCGTATTGCTGATGACCATTCAAAGCGACCCACTCCGTCCCGAAAGGGAACAATGCCCAAGTCGGCGATGCTACCATGGCCCGCCGTTTATCGTTAACCACAGGGATTGCACGCCACGCCCACGATGCTTCTCTGAGAGCCTAGACCTCACGTCATCTGCAATCTTGTTAGTCTCCATGCAAGCAGTCCGCACAGTCACGGAGGTAGCAATTTTCAACATTTTCCCCCACCGCGTTCGCAATAACCGCGTCGCCAAGTGCTGTCAAGTATATCTCCGCTGACGCTGACCAAGGCGAAATACGCCGACCGGATGCTGGGGAGGCCCCTGGATTGGGCAAGGTCGTGGAACAAACTCTCGGGACATGGGTGGCTATGTCAGACTGCGTCGATTTTTGATCCGAACGACGGGAAAGCTTAAACAACGAGCTGCCCGTCCATGTCCATGGCGGAGGCACTGTCAGGTGTAGTGTAGGGCTACCTACCCGTCAAGAGGCGACAGGGGCTATTCTTGGAAGATGGGCGTTTCTAGCGGACCGCCATGTGCCCTGTGCCGGGGTTGCCGGTATCCAGTTGCGGCGATGCTCACCACCGAGATGGAGCCGCTAGTTCGCATTTCGGGCTCCCAGTGCCCTGGGACTGAGGAATCAGTGGGTTCAGAAGCTGTCGGAATGTTCAGTGGCTTCAGGTGCCCGATGACTTCATCGTTAATGAGCCCCAGGATCTTGAGTTTTCGGTCTTGTGCCTCGGTCTCTCCAAATAGAAAATGTTGTACCGTAGTAGATCGCCGCGGGCCGTGACCCAGGATCTGGTGATTGTGAAGTCAATCGTATCGAGACCCCTCAGTCTTCGTGTAGATTATGGGAAGACGGTGACTCGCTTGGTGACTCAAGTGACTGATGGCCCGCCCAGCCAGATGGCCCAGCAACCCTCTTCGTGCCATTTCCGTGACCTTCCACACCGAACCAAGGTCGCATGTCTTGGTTGTCACGTCTCGGCTGGTCTCGTTTTTTTCCCCTTGTCGATTCACCTAGATCATTCGCTATTCCACGCTCGTATAGCTCGACACCCTCTCTCCTCCGAAAAAGATGAATGTCTTTGACCTATTTTAGAAATCAACGTAAAGGCCACTGGCTCGTAAACTTCCGCCGGCGACGTTGGATCTAGAAGCCGGTGTAAATCACCCGCTGTCGTAACGTTGCGCGAGACGCGAGACCCGACACATAGGGTCCTGTGGCTTGCACTCAGCCCACACCACCAGCCTCAGCCTCACACAGCATCACAGGCCAACGTCAATGGACTGGACGCCATCGGCGACATGGCATGGCATTGCTGACTGCCTACTGCTTCGCAATGGTTTTGATAGGTATATATCCTGCCGGCCTCCGTCTGAGCCGAAAGCCACGCGTTCTTCCTCGAGAGAATTTCTGTTCTTGGAATCTCCGTGGAAATCTCCGCCAGAGAATGGAAGACCGCAGTCTCCTCCTCTCCCTCAGTCGTCCGTCCAGAGTAGGTGACATCGACCGCCTCGATATTCGCTCAAGCGACGGCAGTCATCCGACAATGTGCGGAGAAGCTCAATATTGGCTTGGGAAAGGCGTGATAACATGAGCGAATAATCAAGTTCCCATACGAGAAGAGGAGCGTGTTCGTATCTGGAGACCCCGGCCAACATCGTTCCCCGCACCGACGCTGTATGGCACCAAGATCAGGCTGAATGACCATCTCCAGTCGAGCCGAGTCGTCCTTTGAGGAATGGGCCCACTCTCTTGAGGTGGTTATAAGCACGGCGGTCACCGGCAAGGTTATCTCTCGAGATCTTGCAGGAGTTGGATTCCTCCTCTTAGGCAGGTCGTTATCACTCGGGCCTAGGGATCAACGCTTGCAGACGTGTGCTGCACGTCGAGTGATAGTCAGAATCTTGTTGCACCCTCAAGTGTGGGATGTTGGTTCGGACATGGTCTTGGCATTATTTGCAGCATGCCGGTCCTCTTTTCCTGATCCCCTAGTGATATCTTCAACAACAGCTATGTGAAAATGTGCCCTGTAGTAGAAGCCATGGTCGGTAGATTGACCAACACCGGTAACGCCCAGCCCTCAAGCTCGAGGGTAACAGCTCGGTGTAATATTATGAGATCTGCAACCGGAAGTTTGCCGATATTGAGCTAGAAAGCCCGGCAGAAGAAGCCGGTGATGGTGCGTAGTGAGGATGGGGGTTTTGTCATTTGAAGATATGAGATGAGATATCGGTTGGCGGGCTCTTGCCAGTCTTGCTAGGGTAGATGATAAGTGCACACACCATTGATGACTGAAGCTAAATGATTTGACCATGGTTAGACGAAATGATTGGGCTAGGGTAACTATTTCGTTTCTTATGGAATAGGAGAAGAATATGTTGGATCTACAATATTGGCTCCATCTCACCTTTCAGGTTACATTGTCATCGTCGCTTGTTGGTTTTCTCATTACCGATCCGCGCCTAGGTCGGAAGCGTTTATGGACTACCAACGTTGTTCGATATTTGCAATGAGGCCCGACAAGCTTCATTTTTAGCTGCCAACGAACTCCTTCTCAATCGAGCACAAGCTGCAGAGTTTTTCTGAGTCAGAGCTGTGCTGTTTTTCTTCCGCCGTTCTCGTGCATCGTCAAACACATCAAATCTTGAGCTGGTGATGCGTCGGACGGCGACGTTTTGTGAGACGTCACGCTCACCCTGCCACTTTGCACAAGACAACAAGTCAGGCCAAGGTAAACAAATTTAGCGAGACTGCACATGTCCATTCTCGAGGGCTCATGAGTGAGGAAGCGAGAGGCGATTTCATGTTTGCCGAATCAGACATGCATATGTTGTTGGCGAAGCCCACATCAACAAGTCGCTTCAAAGGAATCTCACTGGCACAGAAAAGGCGGTCGATTCAAGACGGCAGTCAGCAAAATGCAGGAGAGCGAATCGGCCCCAAAATTCCAGAAATAAAAACGTCAAATGCAGGGTCTCAGGGACGCATCGCTTCAGGGGCTCGTTGTCAGGGACAGAGCGTCCTCGTGAGAACACACAGACTGAAGCCATCTCGATGGGCTAATCACCAGCCTGAGCCTACACATGCAGGGTGGGATCTGGCACGCGAGGCCATTTTTTATGTCTCATCTTGTGTTGCAGCGTCAGGGCTCGCAACGGCGTCGGCACCTATTACCACGCGGTGGCCCCCAACAGAACGTCAGACTATGCTTCGCATAGAGACATGTTCATGCTGACGGAGCCGGAAACAGGGTAGGTCGCTGTCGATTTGATCGATCGTCCAGAGAAGCCGACAAACTGCGTCGTCAACTTTCACCTGCCTATCTCATGCTAACAGGAGCAGGGGGTCAGAAAACCCCCCAGCTCTTACATAGAAACGCTCCGCTTTGCACGACTTGCAGAAGTCGACTCTGATTTGGTTCACGGACGAGAAAAGAGGGCCGTGGGCGAGATCGAGTGGGAGACGTGCATTGAGTCGTGAGTGGCTATCCAAGACACCACTTTGTGACATCCTGCAGATGCCCCAAGGTGGCAGTTCTTTTTTTCGTCTTAGCGGCCTCTTCCTAGGCTTGCGCCCCCGACGCGGCCGATTCGTCCCTCCGAGGGAAGGAGGTTGGTGAGGGTGTAGGGACGACGCTTCTCATAGCGCCTCAGTTGAGGATTCAAAGTTGAGAGTTGATCGCCACGGGTAGGACGAGAAATCGTGGGATGAGCCATGCAGAGAATCACATTGGCCGACAGAAAAGGGAGTTGGACTGAAGGATGCGTGATTCCAGGCGGATCTTCCAGCCAGCCATGTCATCCATCTGGGGTATCAATGATCAACAAAGCTGGCGTCTTGCATCACCAGTGGGCAGCAAATCGAGAGCGGGGGGCCTGGTTTTTTTTTCCTCTTGCACGGCGCTTGTCCAAGCCAGGCCGTAATCCCTGAAGCTTCCCGGCATTGAAGGTTTTGAATGGAAACAAAAGAAGAAAAGAGAGAGCGCGAGTCCAGGGTCTTTAGCCCAATACCAGGCTGGCTTCCATCCAAATCCCTCCAGCTTCTGCATGGCGGTCCCCACCAACTTCAAGCGTCAGTCCATCAAGGCATCGCATCGCACTGGTCTCACAGTACGAGTTTGGAAACAAGCGCCTGTTCCCAGATTCGAGACTCCAAGATCTGCCCAATAGAGTCGCTCTAGGGACACCAGCCAAGGTCTGGGCTGTCGAGCTAGATGGAGAGTGACAGGAAGAAAGCTTCTGGGTCCCGTCCCATGCACCCAACGGGAGGCGTGCTCGTCGGACCGTCCCAGAAATATCCATCGGCATGTCCTTCGCCCTCGTAAGACTCCATGCGTGCGTGCTGGTGCCACGGTATGGTCGCTGTGCCAGCTGAGGACGACGGGCATCCGTCATTGCATGGCATGGCATGGCATGGCAGGCAGTGTGCATGCAGGCAAGCAAGCAAGCAACCATGGAAGAAAGCCAAGCAAAGGCTGGAGACTCGACGAGACGGCGACACCCCTGCTCGAGGTTGCGTCAGTGCCCAGCTCCAGTGCCAAATCGTGGATCCCCACTGGGGACCACCAAGTCCTCGACGCTCTGGCACTGGGCGACCTCACTGGACGGGCCGCTGGGCCACTGCAGCTCGTGAAATGCACAGGCTGGGGCCACTGAAGGAGTCGCTGAGGCCACTGAAATCCTCGACCCCCTTAGCGTGTCCCGCGGGCGGCCCCCCCTTCCCTTCCCTTGGTTCGTTCCCTTCCTTCCTTCCCTTTGACGGCGACCTTGCTTCTTCTGGCCTTGGTCTTCCTCCACCCTCCCGTCATCCATCTATTCTAACAATCAACCTACCCGCTCGCTCTCGTCATCTCACCTCACCTCATCTCTCCATTCTTCCTCAACGCCAAACTTTTGCTCTTGCTTCTCCTCGGGCACCAGCGTCGCTTTTTCGCCTGTCAAGCTTCGCTCCTCACTCTCGAGTATTGACGCGAAACCGTAAACTTCAATCCTGGCGCCAACCTCGCCCTCACTATGCGTATCCTACCATCGCGCTCGATCCTCGACGCTACTTCCTGAACCACGTTACGAGTGCTCAACGGGTCGGGTTCACGCCGTCCGTGGCCGTGCCCACCTGCCACCTTGCCTGATTTTTGATCGAAAACCGTCTGCTACCGCTGCAGAAGCGCATCGCCTTCTTGCTTGCATGTCTCGGATTGCTGTTCAACCTGTCGCTTCTGTTGTGTGCCGCAACCTTTCCTAACCCTGTTCTCCGACCCATCGCTGCCAGCATGCGAACACCAACTCGCCTCAACATTGTCGTCGCGAAGCTCAAGTTTTTAAAAAGTCACCGCCACTCCGAGTCATGCTCTCAGCTGCACATTCTATTTCCTCGCCCATCATAATGGCAGCTCCCGCCGATTATTCTCCCAAGCCGCCCTTCGAGGCCAACCTTTCTGGCCAGAGGCAGTTCAAAAAGCACAAAGTTCTGCCTCGACCACGTCACGAGCGAACGCCTGAAATCCCAATTCAAATCGCAAAAGCTACTCCGCCTAAACGTGACCTGCTCATTGAATCCTCGCGTTCTGGAAACGACGCTCAATCGTCCAGTCCTCGAACCCTCAAACATCAATCGCGAAGGATTGGGAGTGGTCCAGATCTCCCCCCTACTCCCCCGAGGCAATCGCGCAAGTCCTCGGATAACTCGTCCGGTAAGGCGAGTAGTCCATCCGCGACCGACGAGGCATTGCAGACGCCTCAGCAGTCGAAACCACGACCACCCACAACACCGCCTAACCAGAAGAGCCCGCCTACCCCGGATGTAACACCGCCTCACCATGCCAGCCGCCCCAAACTGCTACGCCCAGACGTCATTGAGCGTCCTGGTTCGAGTACCACAACTGTTGGCTCACAATCTGGCTCCTTCACGACCGCCCGGGAAGAGCTTTCGGTGGATGGAGATGCAGACAGGCCTGCTAATACGAAGGCTTCGCAGTCCACTGTGCGCCAAGTGTCTGATACTGGCGCCTACATTCCGCAGCCTGAGGCACTGGGCCTGGCATTGGCCAACTTACCCCCTCGCTCAGAAGGGAGCAGTACGTCTAGATCAGGGGTGGACTGGGGTCATAATGACAGCGACTGGGGCTCCGTGAGCGAGGTCGAGCAGGAATGGGACCACAACCTGCAGAGATTGGTAACCGTCAAGAAGCGACCCCAGCCTCTCGAGGTACCAACTTCGACCCCATACGGAATCAGGGTCATTGAGCCCAACATGATAACACCGACACAAGCAGCCAAGGCAGTTCGGAATCTGTCGTTGCACCAAAGAAACGACAGCGTTCCCTCTGCGAAACGACTTTCAGCTCGTGATGCAGCACCGTCCGCTCCCTCAAGCACGGTCACCACTAGCTCCGACCCTCGCAGGGCATCGGCCATATCGACCAAATCTACCGTCTCGACTGTTGTAGAGGCTTACCTCTTGGATGCTACACCGAAGAGGCAGAGGACCCTGCGCCATGTTCGAAAGCAAACTATCTTGAGAGACCCTCTCGATGATTCGCCAAGCTCAACCACCCATTCTCTCAAGTCGGACAAGTCACAGAAGGAGCAACGCGTCCGAAGCCGCCCGGATGCCTCAAAGCATGAGAGCCAGGCTTCAAGCACGACGCTCAATTCTGTCTCGAGCGGTAGGGCTAGACGGGAGGTCTGGAAATCTGGCGGTATTCCTGTGGTGGTGGTTCCAGATCGGCTGTCGTCACACAAGCCCAAGTCCAACAAAGAACCTTCTTTGAGATCTCGTTCAAGCCGCACTGCAAGTATCAGCCCGGCGCCCAACGACAGATCGACGACCAACGACGAAGCAACTCTCGTGTCTCGTGAGTCTCGAGGCCGTAGGAGTTCTGTGCCCGATGACTCGGACCAGAGGACTATTGATTATCCTCCTATCGTCCCGACTCGCTCGTCTTCCCTCTCGGCGCCCACTAGTCGCAATGGCTCACGGGCCAGCTCCTTGACCGCTGAGAGCATCAAGCTTCACAACGCCCTACAGGAGTCTCTGATGAAGAAGAAGGAGGAAGGCAAGGTACCTGATATCAGATTCTCGCAAGATGTCCTGGCCCCACGTACTCTTTCAAATGCTTCTGAGAAGGACTGGGCTCATCGTCGCCTGAGTTCTGAGCGTCACGACGATTTCCTGTTTGCCAAGGGATATGGCCCACAAAACACACCATTCTCGCTGGCTTCTGTTGATACAAACGGGACTAACCCAGTGGTTTCGGAAGCTTTGGCTGTGCAGATGTACCCTCATCAGAACTCGTCTTTGTTGATGGTCGACCATTCGACGAGGCCATCCGAATCACTCGACGAGGACCAGAGTGAGGATGCCGAGTTGGAAGTGCCGCTGCCGACCGATTCATCAGAGGAAACTCCTGTTACGCCCCCTCAGACAAAATTCTCATTCAACGACATTGACTCGCCGCTCCGGAACCCACGAGCGCCCCCTGAGCCACCCAGTCACCCACCGGCCATCAATTTCATTCCCGCAACTCCATCAGGCAGCACACCGGCCAATGAAAGGATGATCCAGATGGGCAACTACTTTGAGGCTCTCGGAGAGAAGCCTCCTCGACGTCCTTCAATGGTGCGCCGGGCTTTCAGCCGTCACCGTCGCCACTCGGTCGACTTTGGCCCTTCAACTTCGAAAGCCCAGAGCTTCTTGTCCCGGAGATTGTCTCTCTCACGTACTCGCCACGGCAAGGGGATGTCAGACACGGAACGTGAACCAGCGTATCCAAGCCCGGATGATAGTCCAGCGGAAGAGAACAAGTTGCACCCGTTCTGGCGCCCACAATGGTCCAGCGAGGATTCGGATGACTGGGACGGCTATGATGACGACGGCATTCGTTTCTCAAACGACCCGGTGGAACAGGTCTACCGATACCCTCCCGTCGACAACCGACCATCAAAAAGGGCTCGAGAGAAGCTTCAGTGCGAGAATGAAGCGCACATTTGCTGTCCTTCCTCGCGAAGATTCTTACTACACGAGCTACGACTGGCCCACTACTGAGCGCCGAACCATTGGCCGAACTCCAAGTGGAAATCTTCGGGTTATGCGACATCGTGCCAGCTTGGATTCTCTGCGACGCAACTACAATGACGAAGAGAGACCTTATAGCGCGCTGGACGGAGACGTTAAGAGGCCGTTCTGGCGGGCGAATAGTCTCCATCGACGAGCCAACAAGGAAAGGCGACGGCTTTCTCTCGGTAGCAGGCTCGAGGAGATTCATAACCTTCGTCGCAAACTTAGTGAGAGGAAACGCGAAAAACGGTCCCGAGAACTACGCCAAAAGATTAGCGGACCTAAGGAGGTTCGAGATGGAGTAGGAGACGTGATCCGGTCGAGCACTGCGCGCGACCACTACCAAACACACACACAGGCTTGAATTGCCACTAGCCATGGCCCTGGTCTGGCCCTGGCCAACCTCATCCCATCACGCCACGAACGCAGACTCGTCATCCGGGTCTGCATATGATTGAGACAAAAGGTTCATGATTGAGATGATTTACGCTTTATGAATGATTCTGGGTTACGGGAACGAACGATATTGCTCACGATTTGCTGTTACAAGTTTGATGATGGAATGGATTATATGTAGGCGAAGGAATAGCGGGAGATGTTTTACGTTGCTCTTCTCCGCGGGTATGCCTGTCCGTGTAAAATATATATACCAAGGACGAGTTGTTGTTACTTGAGATGGATACGGCAGATGTAGTAAAAGGATGTCTCATGGTTGTCTCCAAGGGCAAATGATTGATTCAGCAGATGTTTTTGTTGTTGTGGTTGCAACGTAGACTTCACAAGAGGCTGGCCTCTATCCTTAACTAAACATGGGGTTCAAATTATCTATTTTTCCCGTGTCAAAGGTTACTACCTAGAGTTGATCAGTTTGTCCCGATCTTGTCCTTGAACGCCTAATTCGCCAATAACGCTATGGTTACAATCAGCCGGAATCCCATCTCCTGCTATCGTAGTCGACACTCATCGCTTCTCGTGACCTGGAGCAGGGGCTCCGGGGGGAGCAAATCCAGGTGGACCGCCTGGGGGAAACGCTTGACCGGGCGGAGGCATGCCGGGCAGACCAGGGAAAGGCGGAGGAGCAGCACCCGATGCGCCGGGAGCACCTGGAGCACCGGGGGCACCGGGGGGAGGGAAAGGGAAGCCGCCTGGAGGAGGGAAAGGAAGACCGTTTGGTGGCACAGGAGGCATGCCGTTAGGTCCAGGAGGGAATGGAGGCATTGGAGGCATGCCACGGCCACCTCCAGGGGGTGCTATAGAATGTCAATAAGACGATCAAATACAACAGCGCGGCAAGGGTACTTACGAGGCATTCCTTGAGGGAACTGTCCTGGAGGCGCCCCAGGCATTCCTGGGAAGGGTGGTGGGATGCCTATGGCCGGTCAGCGCGTCTGTCTCTTTCAACCTTGGGGCATGATATTTCTCGTTGACTTACCACCAGGGAAGCCAAATGGGGGCGGGGGGAAGCCCTGTCCGGGTTGGTTCTGAGGAAGCATGGGATTCGCGTGGGCCTGGCCCTCGGCGGCGTAGGAGGAGGTGATGGAGTCGATGACTGACTGAGCCTTCTCGTGGCCAATTTCTAGTAGAGGGGTCAGTCTGGAGAGCTGGGATGGGGATATCGGGCATGACTCACGCTGGTAGTAGTCTACCACGTTTCGCAAGTGGTTTCGGCCGCTGTTGTGAGCCTTGCGCACGCTCATAGAATCGTGCGTGAGGTAGACATCGCAATAGTCGCCTGGGAACAAAGGTCAGTCGTGAGGTGGCGCGCGGATCGTGGAGAGCTTACAGAAGACTGTGACGAATGTTAGCGACATGCGCGATCATGGAGATCATCAATGGGGTCTCGACTTACACTTGGGCATCGTGACGGTAATGCGCGATGACGCTATTCGAATTGGATAATTTGGTGATGGTGTTTTGGACTGCGATCCTCGGGCGCGAAAAGCCCCCAAAGTCAACGAGGCTGGCCCCACACGTGATGGCGGCGACAAGGCCAGTGCCAAGACGTTACATGATTGGTCCGAGATTTTTAGGGGCTGCTGTTAGCAGCTCGAGGGTGGGTGGGCCCCAGCGCGACCGGGACACCTTTCAGTTTAAGCCCCTTGTCTTGTCTTGTAGGAGAACATCGTATCTACGTACGTAGCCTCTCCCTCTCCATCCCCGACGACTCGATCATACACGACAGAGGCGAGAGAGAGAGAAAGCCACTCCTACCAGGCATTCTTTCGTCACCCAGTACCACAACCATGGCACTCCAACGCTCATTGCTGCAGTATCTCTGCAGCGTCCTGCTGCTCGTCGGCGCTGCCAGCGCTCTCAAGTTCGACCTGATCGCAACCGCCGAGGGCTCCAAGAAGGAGCGATGCATCCGTAACTTTGTCGGCAAGGACACACTTGTGGTGGTGACGGCAACCATTGATGGATTCAAGGGTGATGGCATGATGGTGAACCTCTACGTATGTTGTTTGCGCCGTCCTAGAGAATGTGAAGGGAATGGTGTCTAATGGACCTTGACAGATTCGCGATGCCGTTGGCAACGAGTACGGCCGCCCTAAGGACGTTGTTGGCGAGTCGAGGACTGTCTTCACTTCTCACGCCGACGCTGCCTTTGACGTTTGCTTCGAGAATGTCTTTACTGGCTGTAAGTGACGACTCCTGAGTGCTGCCGCAAGCACCATCACATGCAGCTTCTTGTCATTGCATGGACTAACACCTCCTATAGCCAAGCGAATCAACAACCCTACCCGCCACGTCGAGCTCGACATTGATATTGGCGCCGACGCCAAGGACTGGTCCGCTATCCAGGCCACCGAGAAGCTCAAGCCCGTCGAGGCTGAGCTCCGCCGCATCGAGGAGATCACGACCGAGCTCGTCAACGAGATGGAGTACCTCCGCGCCCGAGAGCAGAAGCTGCGAGACACCAACGAGAGCACCAACAACCGAGTCAAGTGGTTCGGCGTCGCCACCACCTGGCTGCTCATCGGCCTCTGGGCCTGGCAGATCATGTACCTCCGCGCGTACTTCCGGTCAAAGCATTTGATCTAGAGACCAGACTAGACTGTTGTTTTTTTGAGAAATGCGTACGCGAACCTGTCTGAGGAGGAACCACACTGCTTTCCCGGTTGGAGAGGATTAGACAGCCTCGTGCTGCTTTGTGTGTGTAATTGTGTAGGTGGTTTGAGATTCCGGGCATGCTGGCGTTTTTAATCCGTGGCATGTACATGGTCGGGAAGGGAAAACAAAGTCAAGGCCTGTCCGAGCTAAGGCTTGATTGACGAGCTGAGTGTAACAAAAGTCATGACAGAGCAATAATTTATGTCCATATACATGATTTCTATATGTCTACCTAACTCTAGAGATGAAAGGAGGCACACGATCTCTTGGCTTCGAGATGAAAGTGTGGCGTGTGCTCCTTGGTCAATTGGAGAGTGGCTGTGACAGGTTAAATGTGGCTTGATTTCTGCTTAGCTAACGCAGCTAATCAACCCTATTGGCGCGCTGGTCACCAGCTCTGACTCAAGGAGGGAAGGTGCTGTGCCCCTCCACACCCAGGAACGACCCCGCGATACTTGGTCTTTGAAAGAAAGATTGACTCGAGTCCAACAGAAGCAAAGAAAAAGACAGAAAGAATGGCTGAAGAGAACCCCCCAAAGACGGTCGTTCAAGATCAGGACATCAACCCCTGGTCTGTCGAGGGTGCGCAGGGCGAGAATGGTGAAGTCGCTGCCATCAACTACGACGCCATCTGCAAGTGAGTTTAACCCAAAAATCGTACCAGGCTTGAAACCCGACTTTTTTCTCTCTTTTGTCCATATCTAACAATTAGTCAGGAAATGGAACACTTCAATCATCGATCAAGAACTCCTCGAGCGGTTCGAGAGAGTGACGGGCAGGAAGCCGCACCGCTGGCTCCGACGAGGCCTCTTCTTCAGCCATCGCGACTTTGACAAGATCCTCACAAAGTACGAGCACGGCGAGCCCTTCTTCCTGTACACGGGCCGCGGACCCAGCACCGGCAGCCTCCACCTGGGCCACACGATCCCCCTCGAGTTCACAAGATGGTTGCAGGACGTCTTTGACGTGCCCCTGGTCTTCATGTTGACGGACGACGAGAAGGCCCTGTTCAAGGACACGTTGACTTTCGAGGAGACGCTGGCGTACGGCATGGAGAATGCGCGGGATATTATCGCTCTGGGTTTCGATGTGAAGAAGACGTTTGTGTACAGCGATCTGAAGTACTTGAGCCACCACTTCCTCATGAACGCTTGGGAGTTTTCCAAGCTGGTCACTTTTAACCAGGTCCGAGGTGCCTTTGGCTTCAACGAGAGGTAGGCAGACCATCCTCGGCGATATTCTACAGACTACTAACACTCCAAAGCACCAATATTGGCAAGATCTTCTTCCCCTCGGTGCAGTGCGTGGCTGCGTTCGCAACCTCGTACCCCGAGATCTGGACCGACGACCCATCGCCTGTCCGAACAAAGCAGCTCGGCAAGATCCAGTGCCTCATCCCCATGGGCATCGACCAGGACCCTTACTTCCGACTCCTCCGAGACAACTCGCACCGCATGAAGAACCCTTCGCCAAAGCCTGCCCTGATTCACTCCAAGTTCCTCACGGCGCTGCAGGGTGCGGGTGGCAAGATGTCTTCGTCGAACCCCAACTCGGCTATTTTCATGACGGATACTGCCAAGCAGATCAAGGTGCGTTTGAAGATTTAATTGACTCATTACATAGAACTTACATTCCGTGTAGAACAAGATCAACCGATATGCTTTCAGCGGTGGCCGAGAGACTCTTGAGGAGCACCGCGAGAAGGGAGGAAACCCTGATGTCGATGTGGCGTACATCTACCTCACCTACTTTGAGGACGACGACGAGAAGCTCGAAAAGATCTACAAAGACTACAAGAGCGGTGCTCTCCTGACGGGCGAGCTGAAGAAGCTAGCGATCGAGGCCCTGCAGCCCTACGTGGCGCAGTTCCAGGAGCGGAGAAAGGAGGTGACGGACGAGGTGCTGGATGCCTTCATGAAGCCGCGGAGACTGCAGTGGGGCGGTAACCCGAACCCCAAGCCCAAGGAGGATAAGAAGGAGGAGAAGAAGAAGGGCAAGGCTGAGAAGAAGGCCGAGGAGAAGAGTGTCGAGCTGCCTGACAGAACAGCTGAGCCTTCAGCTTAGATGTATGTTTAGACTTGGAGAGTAGGGCTGAGATGATATATACCCTCTCCATGAGTACAAAAGAAAGAAAGAAGAAAAAGACGGTCACGAATAAATGGAGTCATGTCTGTAACTATTACAGTTCCTCATGAAGTAACCTACGGATTCATGCATGCATGCATCCCCCAAGATCTGCCGGGTCCGTCGGTTGATACCCCGGACCCACCCGCTCCGGGTTCTGGCTCTGACTTACCAATCTCGGGACGTGCAATTCTTCGGCCTCGGCTCTGGCCCGCGAATATTCGACGTCAACGATTTCAAAGGGAAACAAGAAAACCCACTCTCCCGTATCTCTCCGCCCATCAACTTGAACTCTTACCATCTTCAATTGCCATCGTTTTTTCAATCGCAAAAAGGATCTCTCTCGCTCTTTTTGATCTTCACTCGCTGCTTTTGCCATGGCATCCCTCGTCTCGCGCACCATGCGACCAGCCGTCGCTGCTGTTGCAGGTCGCCGCTTCATCCTCATGCGTCCCCTCTCGATGACGACCGCTCGACGGGCGACAGACGATGCTAGTCAGGCCTCTGAGCTTAATGTTGGAGAATTGCAGGGCGCAAAGTTTAGGATTGAGCCTTTGCGGAGAGTAGGAGAGGACGACGCCACCAAGCGAGCACGTCTCGTGTGTATGTTTTTTTTTTTTCCTTCCCTCTCCACCAAGATGAAAAATGGAAAAAAGCTGACAAGAGTATATATATAATAGACCAGTCCCGCAAGCGCGGAACCCTCGAGTCAGACCTCCTCCTCTCAACATTCGCATCAAAGCACCTCCCCACACTGCCCCCCAAACTCCTCGACCAATACGACCTCCTCCTCGACGAGAACGACTGGGACATATACTACTGGGCGACGCAAAAGGAAGAACTCTCCTCTACGAACCCATCCTCCGAGGATGCCAAGCCCGCCAGCGATGAGGTGACGCGCCATCCTCCCACGGGCGAGTGGGCGCAGACTGTCGGAAACTTCAAGCCGGCTTACAGACCTGTTCCCGCGCGGTGGAAGGATAGTGAGATTCTTGCCATGTTGAGGGATCATGTTCGGGATAGGAGTGTTGATGGTGGTGAGGGTGGTGGTATGGGTTTCATGCCTCCCCTAGACGCCTGAGGTTCAAGAACGAAAGGAAAAGAGAAAATATTATGAGAAAGATGGAGAGAGGTTGGAGATGGACTATTTATGTACACAAGTTAAACTATCATGTATAACTCGAAAAGCCTACAGCCAAGTCATAAGAATTGACAGAAGTAAGAAACAAAGCATACGAGATACTAAAATAAACAAAAAGACACTGCGAGCGAATGTGGGAATCTGATTTTTTCTTCGTTGTTGGTTCGCTGAAACAACTAAAGTCAAGTCGGCCTGCATTTTTTTTTGCAAGGCCACACATATAAGACCTCCCTCTTCCTTTGCTCCCTATTTCTCCCAGGGAGGTTGAAAAACTCCATACGATGCCCAACTCCCAGGTTCAACCCAGAATGAAAAAGAAGAAAAAAACAACAAAAAGGCCAGACCGAGAAAAAAAAAACCGCCGCCATGTCCCGAGGTACCATATCCAGCTTATCTTATCCGTACACGCCCAGGTTCCGTAGAACAAAGGGGTGAAGAGGGTAAAAAAAAAAAAGAAAAAGACGCATCATCTCATATCGTCATTAATATCATACGCTGAAGAATAGAGGAGGTAGAAAAGGGAAACCGTCAAACGTCATTTGCTCAGGTCAGAGTGAATTTCCTTCCCCCTTTTTTCTTCATCCTCCCCCTTCAGGTAGAATGTTGCCTAGGCTTCTCAGAACCTCCATCATAGGCATCTCCCTAGTCCCCGCGCTGGCCTTTTCCCTCTCTTCCCGTTGGCGTAGACGTAGCGCGCTGATGCTGAGGACCTTGTCCGCCTCCTTTCCTGCCACCAGGACCCGCTGCTCGAGCTTGTGGACGTTGTCGGCGAGCTGGTCGACCTGGAATTCCAGTGACGACTGAATAGTTCGTAACCGTGTCTCGGTCTGTGATCGGATAACGTCGAATGATGCTGTTTCGTCTGCTAATAGACCCCTGATCTTTCCTTCTTCTGGGTCTAGCAGGTCAAAGTCTGGGAGAACGATTGGGCCAGTTTCTTCTCCTTCGGTGAAGAGGGGTGGTTGTTCAGGCGGTGGTTTTCTTATTGCTTGCCAGGCCTTCTTTTTCTTCTTGTAATCTGATCATGGTTAGAACATTGGACTCTGGCTTACAGTTTCCTTTACACATACCTCTTAATGTTAATCTCAAGCTGAGCCAATTTCTCATCCAGTTCCATGTTTTTGGGATTGGGCTTCAAGACCACAGGGGCCTTTGGTATGCCTTCATCTCTGCTGAACCAGTCTGAGAATTCTGATCGAGACGCAAAATCTTTGAGGAGCTGATCCTGAATTGCACGGGCTGTTGAAAGTCAGCAATCTTGATCTTCAAAATACACACGACAAAATTACTCACCACCTAGAATAGCGTTCGAATTTGGCGTTCCGTGAGGAGGCTTGGGCGCCAGAGAACGTTCACCACACCAAGTCAACAACTGCTTCATCCTCCGAGGTTCCGTCAAGCCTTCTGCCTCGATATGCTTGTAAAAATCCGCCGTGTTGACCTCCCGGTGCGGGATCGCCGTCTGGCCGCTCTCGATCAGTGAGCTGGCCCTCCGCCCTCGCATCCCCAGACTGCTCCGCCTGTTCGAGTTGCCTCCCTTCTTTCGCATCTCCTTGTTCCTGTTGATGACGGGCGTGTCGCTCATCGGGAGGGCGATTTTTGGCTGACTCTACAGGTGCATGGCGAGGTTCGGGGGACTTGTCCCAGTCCGGAGGCGGGCGACGAGGTGATTTCGGCCGACGAGCGCGCTTCTGAGATGCGCCATTTGTCTGAGGAGCTTCCTTTGGTTGCGGAGGTTCTTCCTCAAGCTTCTCCCCCGATACCCGCACGCTCCTCCTGGTCTGCCTCTTAGGAACCTTGAGCGGTGGCTCTTCGACAGACGCGTCCACGCTCAGCTTTCGTCTCGTAGATTTCCTCGTCGCGGGCTTGGCTGTCGTGGTGGTTTCCTTTGCTACCTTCTCCTTGGGTGCCGTCTCCTTCACACTCGGTTCCTCCTCGATAATGATCCCGTTGGTGGTCGAGGCCTTGGCGGCGGCGCGTTGTTTTGCTGTGGTTCGGCCCCTCCCCGCCTTCTTGACCGGCTCGGGCTCCTCTGTCTTCTCCGTCTTGACCCTCTTGGATTTGCGTACAAACTGAAAGTCATCGTCGCGTTCGTAATCGGCCGCTGCTATAAAGAAGTCAGCGCGCGTTGCACCCCGCGCGTCGTCGTCATGCATCAACCTACCAGCTAGGCGCTTGCTCGTCCGTCTTTGGGGCTGATTGCTCATGCTAATAAGTTGAAGCGGCCGCCGAGTCGTCACCAGGGTCGTCATGAGTGGCGCATTCGGGACCGTCTGCGCTGCGAGGTCACCGGTGGGTGGTGATGAGGCCGTCACGGCAAGGCAAGGTAAGGTAAAGTAAGTCAAGACTGTTTAGTGCCGGGTGGAGAGTCTGTGCCGGCCGAATCGGTCGCGCAAGGCTGAACAGGCGCGTCGCGTCGCGATGCACGTGCTTATCGAAGTGATAAAGTCTGTAAAACGTGCAGAAAATTCTCTTGGACGCAATTCGCGATGGCTCGGTCGGGCTGCTGCTTCGTTGATGCGTGTTTCCGGCTCGCGACGTTGACGTTGGTGGTGATAGATGGGGCGCATCGTCTTGTTTACATGAGGGAATCATTTACCCAGTCAGATCCCGCGCTAAGCCTATATAGGATTGCCAGCTACCGCCCCACCTCTACCTATGCCGACCTACCTCCACCATGGAAGTTCTGTAGGTAGACCGCCACCTTTTTAATTGATGGCCGGACCTCACCTCTACGAAGTACATTCAGTAGGTATGAGCTATTATCAACATCTCCATGACCTGCGTACATAGAAACGGTTCGACACACACGTCAGTCTAAAATTGCGCTCAAGGCATCATCACAGCTATAAAGAATTCAACATGCCAATTGACAACTGTTATCTCACCGAGATTATACACTTGTCACTTCACTCTGCTCTCATCCACACAGGCTTCAACACCATAACAACTCATGTCACTTCACAGGTAGGCACCTCAGTTGAACTATCAATAGTACTTGTTATCTTTCATGTCGCAGCTATCATTCATCGAACCTAGTAGCTTTTGTTACCTAGCGCTACTTGCAAAAATGCCAAGTCCAAACACCAAGTGTGGTCATCCACCAAGACCCAATTCCCTCATAACGCCCCCCAGGCAAAGTCCGCCTGGCCAAACACCTTTTTGATGTGCTCGTTCCGTGTGCCTTGCCAGAATACTTACAGGTTAAAAAGATTTGCGAGGGTCCTCGGTCTCTCGCCCCGTCACTTGCGCAACAGGAGAGACCATTGGCACCCCCTTACAAGAAGATTGTGAACTCGTCTCCAACACTTTGTTCACTAACCGAGCACACACCAGACACCGATCCCCGTCTGGTTGTTCTCGTTCGTCAAATGTTGTACAGTCCAAAGAGGTGAAACGAAGATGTGAGCCAGCAGGCTCTCGGAACGGCAACCCCTCCAGCCCTCTGTATAATGTGTATGTTAAACCATTACCCCTGCCTGCGTTGTGTTGTGTGCGCGAGGTATCCACCTCCTCCTGGTCGAGTCAAATAAGGGACGTATCGTCGAGTCTGGCGCAGACTCCAGTTGATTCGGCTCAGCTTCATGGTCTGAAATCCTCGTCTCATCTCTATGAGAAGCGACGTTGCACCCCCTGGCCGGCCATCACCTGTTGGTTCGGCATGGGCGCCGCCATGCCGTACGGGTTCATCTGCTGAGGGAACGGCTCCATGTGCGCTATGTAGCTACCTGAAAGCCCCTGTTGCTGAGTGACCGGGCAGTCTTTGTGAGCAAGAAGGAGCGTCTTCAGGTTGACAACTTCATCTCGGAGCTGGTTAATCTGCGCCGTCAAAGCATCATTCTCCGTACTGAACATCTCAACCTTGGTCTGCAGATTGGCCAGCCATTGCTTTTTCCTTTGACGACACTTGAGGGCAGCGACACTATTCCAAGGTTAGTAATGAGTCCCGAAACTGCAGTCAGGGGACAGAGATACATACCGATTACGCTCGAGAAAGTTCTTTCGCTTCTCTTCGTCTGTCATCTTGGACTTGGAGCCACCCTCCTCGTGCTTCATGTTGGCTTCATCATCAGAATAGTCCATGTTGCCATTCATGGCAATGTTGTTGGTCTTGGTCTTCTTGTTGGCGGGCGGCCTGACTGGAGGCTCATCCGCCTTTCGTCGGCCATTAGTGGGAGGCGGGTTTCTCTTGCCCTTGCCTCGCGTGTTAGGTCTAGCCTGCTCGCTTTCATCAGACGCGACGCTGCCCTCGCTGACACCGCGTCCAGAGCCGACGGAGCCACCATTGACGCTCGACATCTGTGGAGACGTGTTCATATTCTGTGGCGCGACAGGCGCAGGATGGGCGTGGCCAGGAGCGCCCGAAGTGGGAGCAAATTGGTTCGCGTTCTGAGCACCGTTCCTACCATGGGCCAGCATAAACAGACCATTCGCCGCGTCGTTATCGTGCGGGTCAAAGGGGCCTGACGCGGGCTTCGCCTCAGGCTTGACAGTGGGAGCACCGTTGGGCATATCTTGGGGTTGCGAGGTGACAGAGGGAGGTTGCTGGGGTGGAGGCGGGGGCTGGGGTTGGTTCTGTGATCGCGGTGGAGGGCCGTTGGTTTGCTCACGCTTGGCAGCGGCGCTCATAGCAGTTCGATGAAAATCGAGTGTGCTGGGCGTAGCTCCGCCACTGGCGAGCTGCGCAAAAAGGGCTTGAGAGTTAGGGCTGGGGGCAGGAAACATAGAACCGCTCCCGCCAGGTGTCAAACCGGTCCTCAGCGAAGACTCGTTGGGGGTAGGGAAGCCACCTCGGAGGTGATGAGTATCGCCGAAATAATCACTGGCCGGGCCAGAAAGCATCGCCGGACTCAGAGGTCCAGTCCGCAACGACCCTCCTCCCCAATTAAACGGTGTTGCGTTGCTTCCGGGCAGAAGAGAGGATGGTGACGTCAATGCAGCGACAGAGGGGAGTTTGGTTCCACCTGGAGTCTCTGGAGCACCCCCGAAGGACTGCTCGAATGGATTGGGCTCCAGACTGAGAGATCCGCCGACTTGGGCAGCAAAGTAGTCGGGAGTGTTGTTGCTCTGTTGTTGACCGGGTCGAGGAGGAGGCGCAAGAGGCTTGGCTGGTTCGGCATTGGACGCAGCCTCTGCTTTCACGGGAGGATCGGTTACCTTCGCGTCGGTCGAGGGATCTACTGCGAAGGCAAGAGTGAGCAAGGGGTACAGACAATTACCAAGAGGAACGATAGTATCGACAACGACTAGGGAGGATGTAGGAAGGAGCGAGGCAATGACGAAGGTGGACAAAGGTGAAGATGGTGGTGAGGGAGGTCGGGGAGCGATGACGATGATACGTCATTCGAGTAGTTGGCAGTGAGGTGAAAGCATGGAATGAATGCCACTGCTCTCTCTGACTGCTGCGAATGCGACACAAAGGACAAGTAATCATGGGTACGAGATGTCCAAGGACTTACCTAGTCGCGGGGGAGAGTTGTTGGATTGCTTTGGGGACTTCGACTCGCCTCCAGCAGAGGCATCAGTTGTTGAAGTCCCCATGACGATGATGTATTATATCTGGGGCAGGCGGCAAGGTTGATCGAACTTGACGAGTGGGGTGGGTGGTAGGAGGAGAGGATGGAGGAAGACAAAAAAGTCAAATGAGGTCAGAGGCGACGGTAGGTAGAAAAAGCAGCGCAACAGCCGGTCTACGACCGCGTAAATACTATAGGACAAGGTAGTCCAGGAGCTGGACTGGGGGAAGAGTTGCAGTCGTCGTGGACAGTCAAAAGCGCACGTACAGCGCACCGCATAAGCCTCTTTTGGAGCTTCTCGATTGTTTAAGCCGGTTGGGACGAAGTTGTTGAGTCCAGGGCGGCGCTTGCTAAAAAAGGCAAATATCTGATCGAAGATGGGATATATGCGTACTCGACACTCGGCGTCAAAGTCGTCCAAGGAGGAGTTGATGCGGGAGTGTGCAATGCAAAAATCGTGGTGCAAGAGTAGGTAGGTAGGCGAGGCGAGGCGAGGCGAGGCGCGCGCGCACGTCTGGGCGTGCAACGGGTGGGAAAGAATATTAGGGACGGGCAGAAAAAAGAGTAGATACGGGAAAAATAGATGTTCAAACTGCGACAGCGTTTCTGCAGTGGAGTTTTTGCGGCTCGTGCCTGGCGAGGAGCGTCCCGTCTCGAACGAAAGACGACAAGGCGGGCGGCGTTGTTTGCGGGATTGCGTCGATGGACGAGGATTGTGAAAGGATCAGGTTGGGAAAAGACGTCAGAGATGACGTTTGTGGGCAGCGAGGAAAAAGAAGGCGCAGAAAAAGAAGGCGGCGGCGCTGGGCTCCTGGAAAGGCCTGCTTCTGCTTGGGGGTGGACACGGCCGGGACCTGGGGGGGCGAAGAAAAAAATGGAAATGGAGGAGCCTGAGAGGGCGACGCGCTAGGGCGGCTGACAAAACCCACTGGCCACTGGATGGATTGCACTGTGAATACTGTGCTGCAGGTTGAGTCGTCCGATTCTTTCCCCTCTGCGAATGTCCGGGGAGCCAATTAGGGACAGCCATTGTAGGGAGGGGAGCCCTGGACAGGGACAGAAGTGCCAGAGGAAATAGGGACGATCGCCATGTCATGAAAAACACCCCACGCATCGGTGATTATTATGGGATGTCTTTGATATTGAGATTCATTGCTCACAACTCGTGTTTGTTTTATATTCGTCTTTCGAAATAACAGTCACCAGCAATTGTGCCCGAATTTGATACTGGCTCAAGCAAAGCAAGCACCTTGCTATTGCTATCTACAAGTCGGAATCCATACCTAGCAATGCATGATATTAACACTGTGCGGGTACACGAGCCACTAGTACTTTGCTTGCTCCACACCCCAATTCAAGCAATTGCAGAGCCAGCGTCCAGCAGGATGCAAGAGAAAAGTGGGCTTCCACAGCCGGAGCAACACCTCATTCCCACCCCCCTCGGCCCAATTGGCCTGCCGCACGTCGCGATGACGCAGGAGTCCAAGGAAGGGCCATGCCTTCCATGTCAAAATTCATGGATGATTGTTCGCAACAGCCAGCAATCATCACCACCACCATCACCATCAGTGACAACGACAACAGCAGCAGCAAGGACCGTTTTCGGAGAACTATTGTTTCAGGGCCTCCAGAGCGAGCTCGAGCGCGATTGAATTCAATCGAAACCTTTCGTGTCCCGCGTTCCAATTTTTTGCAGCAATTTTTCTAAAAATGCTCGTGACCTCGAATCCTTCCGTCCCTTGCTTGTCTGTCCCGTCCGTGGTTTCGGCTCTGAAAGGCGAGATGGATCAAATGTCACGTTTCCTCTCTCCTCTCCACACAAACTCACACACATCACCACATGGATTTCACTCTGCCCTTCTTTTGTCTGCCTCAAAAACCACTTGACGATTCTTAATAATCGGGCGACAGCAGCTCAATGCCCTCCTTGCCGGCATCCACCGAGTTGAGGCGCTGTCGAAAGATCGACGTTGCTGCAACACCCCCCTGAACTCTACCACACACACACTCACGCACGCCCGCACAAACAAACAACCTCACGCATTCATTCATTCACAACCCAGCAGATTTAGAAGCTCTTGATTGCTGCAAGCCCCTTTCTCCGACACGACCTCTTGACCGACTTGTCAACCCCATGTCTGCCCTTCCGGTCCGGGGGACCGCCGAGATGCGGTCGGTACAGGTACAGGAGACAGGAGTTCAGCACTTGCACCAAGTAAAATGACCTCTCTGCTAGTGGCCAGCTTGACAGCAAAACTTCGAATCCTTCTCCGTCTCCTTCTCTGCGGTGCTCGTTCTTGACTGGTCCAAGTCTTTGCAGGTTACAAATCGAGGCGGCGCGCTAACTTTTCCCCCCCTGGACCATATCGGATCCTCGTCAGCGTCACCCCAATCTGGCCATTTCCCGGCCGGGTCACGGACAAAGATCGCGTGTACGCGCGCGTTTGAAAGAAGAGAGTTGCCTCACGGCGGCGGCGACAGACGCCAGATCGAAAGAAAGGGATCAGAGCGTGAGCAGCAAAAACTACTAATCTCGGATGGTTGTCCCATCTCACCCTGAAGATTTCGGGGAGATTTCACAGATGGCTCCGGAACTGGTGGGAGGGGGGGAACTTGATCCCATCCAGCCAAAGAGAGGCCAGAAACGAAACGAAACGCGAGGACTTGCAAATTGTCGTTGAGAGCACACAGTGTCTCGTTTGAGGCCAGGACGCGCTTGGATCCAGCACTGTGCTGATACCTGCAGGCGTTCAAGCGCAATATGACTGGCCCATGACGTCAGCTCAGAAACACGGACGTGCTGGAGACGGACAGGACGGACGAGACATCTCTCTCTCTCCCTGTCTTTCCGTCTGGTTCGTCTGTCTCCTCTCTCTCCTCGTCCATTGTCACAAGCTTGAGACCGTCTGAGGAATGTCCCACCCGTTACGGTCCAATTTTGTCCAGCGTCCATCCCAGAACCAGTTGGCTGGCGCTGGCGCTGGCTCGGCCGGCTTGCATCTCCGTTCAAGCCGTGCCCCTTGGCTCGCATTTCTAAGCGTCCACTTCCAAGCTTTTTTCTTTCCCCCCCAAGCGTTCCGTCCGCAGCCGCGACATGAACTAACTCACTGATGGCGTGAACACGAACTCTCAGGGGGCCAAAGCATGGGGGAGATGGGTGCTGCTTACACGCCTCAGTTGATACGCACATGGTTTTTTCGAGGCTCAACAAACACACAGACATTTGTCCCGCATTGGCAATCTGGAGGCTCATGGTTCTGTCCTGTCCCATGCCCCACACGAACGTGAGAGAAGACCCGCCTCCCTTGGGCTATGACGCATGGTTCTATCGCCAAAAAAAAAATCATGGCGACATGTCTCATCAAGCCTCGAATCTCGCGCGTCTGGCGATGGCAGCTGACACCGCCGAGGGGAATAAGGCGCATGTACTGTATGTATGTGCGAGTGTCGTCGTCGAGCATTGTTTGAAAGCCGTGTATTCATTTGATACGCCTTTAAACCTAGAGCAGAGCCGCTTCCAGTCTCTCTGAACTCTAAATGAGACCATGACGTGATGTCAACTCGGCCGAGCTACGGATGGTGTTTCACGTTTGACTGCATATCAACCAACACAAAGTTGTTGACACCTTACAACACTCTCAACACTGGACCGTCTTCGCCCGGTCGAGGGCGGCCGAGTTCAGAACACGGAGCTGGCCTCGTCGGCGCTTGTGTCCAAGGAATTGTGCCCGCCTGTATCACAGTCGGATCGGATATTGGAGGATGATCGAGATCCCGACGGCACATGATCGAGATTCGATGTGCGACTCCGTCTCGGATGGAACACTTGGTTCAAATTGTTTCCGGCTGAATGCCAAGTATTGAACGGTGCCCTTCCCTTGTGTGTGTGTGTGTGTGTGTCTGAAGTGCTTGGTAGTATTGCACGTCCCCATGGAGTAATCCTGCTGTGTTTCTGACGTATCGCTTTTTCCATGAATAGCGTTCAACGGCCAAACAGGATCAGGGCGTCCATCTTTCCCCTCGCTTCTCCTGAGAGGCTTTGGTACCTGTTGCAGATCCGGCCGAGACCCGCGACCGTGGGGCTGGTCACGATGGGTGGTTGTTGTTGTTGGTGTTGCACATTTGCGATACAGCCACCCTAGACCATGACAGCAAAAAGATCAGGTTGCCTCCGGCTTTACATCGTGTCAGTTGACGAGACCTTTGCGCGGAGTATTAGATACAACTATCGCGCGCGGGGTTGTACCTCCGGTTAAGGTGTCTATGATTCAAGGTGGAAGTTTGGTTGTGCGTTGAGAGTGTTTGTTTGCTTGTAAGTGAGGGGATTCCCAACCATGTTGAAAAAGCCACGACCGACGAACGAGAACAAGACACAAATATATGATTCATGAACTCGTTGCTAACACAATCCATGTTACTCAACCAAACTCAAAAAGCTAGGATATGAATCACAGAAAGGCCCGCGGCTTAACAATCATGTCGATCTCAAGAACTCAACTTTCACAATCCAACAGCAAAACTCTCTATCCCCCTCCAGTTGGAAAAAAATACAGGAGACTTTTTTGGCCGGGTCGTCACCCGAAACAGTCTCCTGTTTTTCTTTCCACGAGGAGATCCCCTCTTACAAACCCCTCCTTACAGCTTGGCCTCCTTGACCCTCTCGACTCTAAACCGGTGCCTCGGCGCATGAACTCTCACCAAGCCCTCAACACCCTGTGTTTTGTACACGATCTCGTCGCCGTCGATACCCGCGAGCGTCCCCTCGTCACGGCCCGATGACCCCGTGTCAGTCGGCCAGACCATCACCGCCACGCCCTTTCGCAGGCCCTGTGCGAGAACGACCGCGTCACCAGCCTCAACATCCTTATCAGGCTCACAGAACGGACCGGCCCGAATCTCGTTGGCTGCCTCCTCGCCGGTGAGAGTCACGGGGGCGCCCATCAGCTTCTTGGCCGTCGATACGGCGCCTTGGAACCGTCGGATCCAGGCATATACACGCGGGTATACTGAGGGGGAGAACTTGTCTTCAGGAAGCGCGCCTGGGAGACCCGTTATCCAGTGGAACGGCCAGATGGCCTCAATGTCGGCCAGGCTCGGCTTCTCGGTCCCCAGGATCCAGTCGCGTCCGTCGGCGAGGAGAGTCGTCTCCAGGAAGCCGATGGCGCGGGTGACCTCGACGAGCGCCTCTGGCTTTTTGGCATCCATGCCGCTGCCATTGAGTTCAGAGCCAAGAAAGTCGCCCCTATCGCGGTAGTATGCCGGGTCTTTCAGAAGAGGTAAGTCCTGCGGGAGGAGTTGTAGAGCTGTAGCGAGGATGCCCGTGTCATTGGTGAAGCTCGACAGTAGACGCTCAGCAGCGATTTGGTCAGGACTCGTGGCGCCAAGGCGAGGAAGCTCGGGAAACATGGTCTCGAGCTTGCGCATCTGCAGCCGCGTGTCGAGATAGACATCGCGACCAACGGCGAGGATTGGGATACGACGGTATGAGATGCCCAGGCGTGAGACGTCCGGTCGGGGCATCAAGGGAGGTTGAATCTATCTTGTTGTTAGTACTAGTACCAATAGGTACTTAGACAAGGTAAGTGTTATAAGCCGCAACCCCAACTTACACATTGGCTGTACGGTATGCCACGTAGGGCCAAATACCATATCAGCCGTCTGGCATATGGTGAGTAGGAGTAGTGGTAGACAATGATACGAGGGTTGGCCATTGTGACTGATTCCACCTTGTCAATATCAGTCGAACAGAGATCTTGGTGCTTCAACTGCCTCAACGTAGACGTCTGGACTCAAAGTCGGATAATCTAGACTCATGATCCGGCTTTTAATCACATCGAGCCTCGGACCCTCGGTTGATGATGCGGGGTGCGGGTCGTCGGGACGATCATGTTCATGGCCGCCAAGGACCAATCGCGTGTTACTCTTGACTACGTTAGTTCACTTTGTGTACTAGACTACAATCTATAGCCCTGTCACGATAACTAACAGTCCTCATTGAATTGAGATTTAATTGCACTCAGCTACTATTCTGGCCACCTACTTTTTTTTGTCTCCCATCGTCAATGTTGGACGAAATCGTCCCATTACATACACATCCCCAGGTGCCCATTAGATGTAGCGTGCAATCCCCAAAACCCGTTGAGATCAAATGATCACCGAACTTCTGTTGCTTTTGAGTGGTTGGATTTACCAAACGGAAGCCTGAGCGGCCGAGGCAGCAGGCGCTGTGGTCCAGTCGTCATCGGCAATCTTGTGACCGCCGTTCGCCTGGAACTCGTCTGCCTGACCTCCGTTGGACCAGCCGGCATCATCGCCAGCGTCTCCGAAGTTGCCTCCATCCATATCCTCAGCGAGAGGCTCCTTGCAGCGAACCTTTGTGTGGCCCATCTGCTGGCAGTTCGAGCACTGCACCTTGCTCCCTAGAACTTAGTTAGTACCGCCGATAGACGCTCACCTATCAAGACACTCACAGTCCTTGGGCTCGGGGCACTCTCTGCTGTAGTGGCCCGGCTGGTCGCAGTTGCGGCAAGTGACGCTGGACATGTCACGAGGCTTGTCGCACTCCTTGGCCATATGGCCCTCCTCGCCACAGTTGCGGCACGCACGACCACCACCCTGGGGACAATCCTTGGCGAAGTGACCAACTACAAGGATTAGTTCATGTTGATGAGAGGACAGCAGGTTTACGCACCTTCATTGCACTTGCGGCACTCGACATTGGCAGGGTTAGGGGGCTCCTCGCAGTCAGAAGCCTTGTGACCAGATTGGCTAAATGTATGTCAGTCATTGAAGCAGGTTGAGCGCCCGGAACTGCAACTAACCCGCAGTTCTTGCACGCAAACTTGTCAACGCGAGGCTCAGGACCTATTTGCAGATGTTAGCAAAATGACAACTGACAAGACTCCAATCCAATACTCACAGTCGCGAACACGATGACCTTCTCCATTGCAGTTGTAACAGGAAATCTTGGGAGCATCAGTGCGCTCCACCTTCTCCTGGGTACAGTACTTGGAGATATGACCAAGCTCATTGCAGTTGCTGCACAGGGGGAGACCCTTGTCGACAACCTCTCCAGCATCGTCAAGGCGAGCAAGGAGTTCGTCACGGTCCTTGGGCCAACCCTCAACCTCACGGGGACGATCGGCCTTCTCGGTGAAGCGATAGGAAACGGTGTACTTCTTTCCCATGTTTCCCTGAAGGTCCATGTTGGCGAAGACCTGGAGGAGAGGCTTCTCGGAAGCAATCAGCCAGAGACCGATTTCCTTCTCCATGAGAGCGGTCTGGACATCACGGTAAGTGGCCTCTCCGTTGGTAGCCTTGATGTACTCCTGGACGCCCTCCTTGGCGTCGTCAACATCTCTCTCAGCAACGGCCTGCTTGATCTTGTTCAAGGCCTCATCGAGAGAGACATCGGCAATGTGGTCGCGGTTGATCTTGCGAGCGTTCTTGCAGTTCTTGCGCATGTGGCCTGTACAGATGTGAGTGAAGTCCACGCCCTGGAGCGTAGTCAAAACAGACCTTCTTCACCACAGTTCTCGCAGACCATGGGAGGCTTGTCAGGGCAATCCTTGACCATGTGACCGGGCTGCTTGCAGTAGCGGCAGGTCATCTCCTGAGGGTTGGGGCAATCAGCACGACGGTGACTGGAAGTGTCAGTATGCGAGAGACAAGTGACTTGGTTCTTGAGATGTCATACCCAGTTTCGCCGCAGCCGAAACACTTGTCATTGTCGTTGGCCTGGCCATTCTCGGCACCGTCGCCGTTTTCAAAGCCACCATTGTCGAAGCCATCACCATTGGCAAAGCCGCCATTGTCGAAACCACCGTCATTGCCAAAGTTGTTGCTACCGGGGTTAGACGATGCTAAAGAGCCTTCTTTCATCCTCACGATAAGAAACTCACGTGTCCTGCTTTCCAGTGCCCCAATCGTCCTGACCTCCAGTGTTCCACTGGGACGAACCCCCCTGATCAGTTGGACCCCAGTCAGCCATGTTGAAAGGCAGTTTCAGAAATGAAGGTGAGTCGCTGTAAGCGTTTGTTAGTATGAGGCGGGCGCAGAATAAGCCTGAAAGTGAAAAAGAAAGATATTTGAGGAAGCTGGGCAGCGCGACCGTCCCGATCTTGGTGTAGAAGGAGACGAAGTAAGGGAAGGGCGGGAAAGAGACAGAAAAAGAAGAAAAGGAAGGAGAAGAAGAAGAGCTTGCGATGCTTCCTCAGGATGCTAGTCTGCCAAGGGTAGAACTTGGTATGCCTTTGATGGTAGCGATCGAGGCGTGGAGAACCGTGCGGACTCGCGAGCTCGCAACGAGTGGGATAAGAGAACCGCGAGAGTTCGTGAGAGGCCGCGATATACTCGCGCGAGCCCGGTAAAGAATGATATGAGAAGAAGGAAAGTATAGAGTGACCGTACCTTTGTGTATTGATGAGTGTCGGCGTCGGCGGCGAGCTTGCGTTGAGACCAGGGCAAAGATTTGTGGTGTCTTTGCGTGAAGGAGGAGAAGGAAAAAACCTCTGCTTGATCTCAAAGATGCCTTAAGCACAAGGTGTGATGCCTTATGCCTAACGCTGAGAGAAGAAGTTAAGGAAGGTGCGTTGGGTTCACAACTGGGATGCACGTTCGCGATCGAAGGAGGGAGACGGAAGGTACGCGACCGACGCAGCTGCCTCAGGCGGATATATTTTTCAAAAACAAACAGGCTGGGGTTTTTCTACGAGAAGATTCTATAGATGCAAGATGCAGTGACGCTCCCGTTAGCGGGCAGTTGCGAGCACTGCTCATCCTAAGGTAGTGAAGCCTTAGGATGATATTAACCTAAGGAAAGAGAACTCTGCGATAAAAACAAACTAGCAAACAGTTACAGGGATAAAGGAACTAGAGCTTAGAGAGATAACCTCTATAGAATAAAATAAATATATAATTTTAGAAAAATAATAAGAATTTTAAGAAATATTAAATAACTAAGAGGAAGTAGTTTACGGTCCGTCCCGTTGTCAAAGAGTAAGTACGAGCGGTCTAAACGCGAATAGAGACGGCCGAATCGCGTGGGTCAAGTTCTAGAATAAAAGGGCAAGCAGTCTCGCCACCGGTAGCAAAGGTCAGCTTCAGTAATAGCTCTCATATTAACCCAGCAGTGCTTGCTCGGCGGCGAGCCTCACAAGCACAAGCGATTGCTAAGCACGCGTTGAAAGACCCGGTATGCTCGACCCCGGAAATCCCTCCTCCTACCCCCACCACAAGCTGCAGCAGCTTGTCCAGCACGGAAAATTAGTGTGATCGGTGTCCACGGAGCATGAATCCGCTCACGAGATCACAAGATCGGCAACCTATCCCCTTGGGTCAGAAAGTACCGGGGAAACACAAATCGTCGTCGTCGGGATTGGTCCGACATCGCTCGACTAGCTCGGCGTCCTTTCCCCTCCTCCTCCTCCCCATCTTTTCCGATTACCAAGGACGATATGTCAGCGCAATCACAAGTGGTGGCATAGGACAGAGCACGGTCGGGAGTCGAGGGTTCGCAAGAGCCGGGTCATACGGTTTACCAGGCGATTTCCACATAAGCGAGAATTGCGAGTTCCTGCATCTCCGGGGGAAAGTGAAAGGGGGTTTAAGAGGTGAGGTCTGGGCCGGGAGGATTAAGGTTGTTTCGCAGCCGCACAGTGCATCCCGCATATTTCTTGAGGACGCAATTGAGGAATTGGGTCTAGTCAGCAAGCCGTCATGATTATCTCTGGCTCCTGTACGGTAGCACTCCGTCCAAGCAAAGGCCTGCAGGGTCGATTTGTGGCTGGCTCCGCACCTCCGCAGTCGGAACAAGGGGGGGGCCCTTATCGATATCATGGGCTTCCGTTCGTTGTCCGTGGAAAAGCAGAAGTGAACCCCGCAACTCTTGATATCAATGTAGTACCGTCCATCCGGGAACGCGTCCGCACTGTATCACCCGCTTCTGCCAGGGCAAAGTGCACAGTCCATCTACGGCGGGCCACACGCGGCTACTGCTTCGATTGACTAATCCGGTTCACACCAACGCCCTGGGCTAAAAGTCGTCAGGGCTTGTACCGACTCCAATACAAATCCAGCGCCCTGTCCCCTTCCCTTCTCTTCCTCCTCGTTGTTCTCATCTTGTTCTCATCAGATCTTCCAGTCCCTCTCTTTTTGCAATGGCGCCCGCAACCCTCATGATCGATCCGAGCGACGATTTCGTCATGCCCGTCTCAAAGTCTGTCTCGCCACCCAAGAGGACGCTGCTTCTGGCTCCTCCCACTCTTGCCTCCCACTCTTCCGCCCTCTCGTCTGTCCTCGCCGACTATGACCGCTCCGTTACCGATCTTCAGATGCTTGACCGTCTCTCTGCGGGACTGGTCAAGCTGCCGCCCTCCACCTACGACGTCGTCCTGATCCTCGCCGATGCCTCGTCCATGCTGGGCGAGTCCCTGGCTCTGATGAACCGCGCCGTTCTTGGCCCTGTCGCGGATGCCCTCAAGCCCAACGGTCGCCTGCAGTCGCAGGATGGAAACAGCCTGGAGGAGTCCACCCTGTCTAAGGAAGCGGTGCTGGCCGGTCTGGTGGCTTCGCGGGGAGGTTTCGAGAAGCCCGACTACGGCGACAACGAGGGAGCCGTCACCTTGAAGTTTGGTCTTAAGAAGAAGAAGAACCAGCCCGCCCCTCTTGCGGATGGTTCCGTCCCTCTGAATCTGAAGAAGAAGAATAAGCCTGTCGAGGTCAAGCCTGTGATCCCCGCCGGTGTCGGCTTCATCGATCTTAGCGACGACCTTGACGACGATGACCTCATCGACGAGGATACCCTCATGACAGAGGAAGATCTTTTGCGCCCCATCAACATCCGTATGTCAATTCCTTCCCAGTATACATGCCATATCTTACTGACCTTCCATCAGCTCCGGAGTGCCAGCCCAAGGCCGGAAAGCGCCGTCGCGCCTGCAAGGACTGCAGCTGCGGCCTGGCCGAACGTCTTGCCAAGGAGGATGCTGAGAAGCGCGCCGAAGCCGACAAGAAGCTCGAGAGCGTCAAGTTGGCCACCGACGACCTGGCTGAGATCGACTTTACCGTCCAGGGCAAGGTTGGCTCATGCGGCAACTGCTCGCTCGGCGATGCTTTCCGATGCGACGGGTGCCCTTACATCGGCCTGCCGCCCTTCAAGCCCGGCGAGGAGGTCCGGCTGCTCAACAACGATGTGCAATTGTAAACTTCCTTCAGACTCTTTTCATGAACAACCACGACGACGGCGCGGCACTGCAGGCGTATTGACAGATTTGATCACGGCACGGATTGGATTCTCTTGGGAACCTGGGATAGGACAAGGACAAACAAAGGCTGCATCACACAAGCAGCCAGGAGGCAAAGGCTGGTTTTCTACGGAGCGCTCTAGATTTTTAGAAATGGCGTTCACGGCGTAGCTCGGCCCATCTAGATGATTACAACAAAAAATGATTTGATATTTCTACTTCAACTACTTTCCTCCTTACCGTATGCAAGCAAGAAACGCCTTACTCCTATACCGACCTCTCAGTATGCAAAAGACCACGACGCCAGCTAAATGAATGTTGGACCATATTCTTGCCCAGACCCAGTACGCTTAGCTTTCCGTTTTATGAACTAGGCTCAGCATACTTAGTTACAAACTTCTCCCCAGTGTTATTACGGTTCGCGGGAAACCTGGCGCTGGTAGCGGTCGCGGGCGCCGACTCGTGCAGATCGTCCAGCTCGCTCTCATCGAAAGCAGCCGACTCCAAATCACCTGGCTGTGACTTGGCCCGGAAGCCATTGGAATGACTGGTGTTGTCGTGGTTGGCAAGGGCATGGTACGCGCCCCCCTTGCGACGCTCGCGCCAGACCCAATAGCCCCATGCGATGGCAGCGATGATGACAATGACAAGAACAACCTCTCCAGACTTCTGGTAAGCCGCCCACTTGGCCTCATCCAATTGCTTCTGATGGTCGTCGGCGGCAGACTGAGTCTTGTTGGAGGCACCACCCACAGTAGTCTCAGGACCCTTCTCGCCATCAATGCGGCTGTCGGCCGGGTCGCCTCCGATGTTGCTGATGTCGACACCCATGAAGCGGTCTAGCATGTCCCGGCTGCGGCGGGGAAGGTCGAAGGGGACCATGTGAGACGAGTTGTAGATGAGAACGTAGGTCAGGTTTCGGGCCTCCTGCCAGAAACCGGCAGTCTCACCCTCAAAAAGTCCAGTCCCGACGAGGAGCCCAGTTTCCAGGGGTCACCTCAAAACCCTTGCCACCGTTCCATTCCAGCTTGCTGATAAGTTCCTCCGTACCAAGATGATTGCAGATAAAGTCTTCGGCTCCAGAGAAAAGTAGGACAGGGACCTCCTTGAGAAGATCTGGCAGGAGTTCAACAGCGGGCTTCGAGTTCCTGGCAGTAAAGGCACCACCCACAGCTCCATTGCACTCTGTCCAGCCAGTAGACTTCATCGCGGAGACATGCAGAGCGTCAACGACGTCCTTTCTTCCGAGATAAGGAGTCAGGTACTCCAAATCCGGGGGCCAGTTCATGCCACAGCTGGGGTAGGTGTCGGTCAGCCGCACATCATACATGTTGATGCACTTGTTGCCATCTCGGGTCAACTCGAGGGTGTTCTTCAAAATCTCCTCACATTCACCATAGTCGACACGGCCAGGGCTGGAAGCGATCACTCGTTCGCAGCCTCGCAGGGCAGATTGCAGCTTCTTGTCGTTATCGGAACCCTTCTCGATGATCCCCTTTTTCGTGAGCGAATGTGATGTATGCGGGATACTGGTCCACGGGTGAGATCCAGCCATTTCCGATCAATAGTCCCTGAAGGTTCCAGGCCTTGCTGGGATTCTTCTTGTTGCGGTCGAGAATGGCTTTGGCAATGTAGGGGATGTGCTGTCCAGCATAGGACTCGCCAGCGATATAGATCTGTGTAGTCTTAGCAAGCCATCATTTCCACAAGTCCAGAAGGTACTCACATCGTCGCGATCATACTGGGGGAAGAGGGCGAACCACTTCTCGAGGAATTGGATAAACTGATCGGCCATCTCGTCAAGCTCCTTCACGTAGGCATTGGTATCGACCAAACTATATCCAGTGCCCACAGGGTTATCAACGAACAGGAGGTTGGCGAACTCGCCCCAGGAGCCATTGTTGTAGTAGAGGTTCTCCTTGTCCTTGAGGCGATAGGGGCCAATCTCCATCATGGCGCCATCTTCGGAGCTGCATCCTGGTCCGCCGTTAATCCAGATGATGGTTCGTTGCTTGTCGGCGATGTGCTGGTTCTCAAAGTGCCAGAAGAACAGATTTCCGTGGCTCTCGGGGGTAACTTCGATATGACTGCGATGGGGATGAACGCGTCAGCTGGAGCGGACGAGGCGGAGACACGTGCCAACTTACCCAGCATGCATCTTGATATTAGGGCCATTCGCAGGGAGCCCAGGCAGGTCGCGAACATAATAATCTGCCGCCGAATTCGGTGTTGCGTCTGCCGCGCCCAGGATTGGCCCGAGGGAGAGGGAAAGGAGGGCGACCCATCGCCTCGGTGAGGGTATCGATAGGAAGGCCATGGTGAAGATGCGGACGGAAGCGCCGCGGGAGCTGTAAAGGAGACGCAGAATCAAGGAGCGAGCGCGTTTGCGTCTTGTACGGAGAAAGGAAAAGAAATAAAAGAGAATAAGAAGAGAGATGAAAAGCCGATGCCAGCCAAGAGTTGGTGGACGGACTGGCACAGTTGAAACGATGGGATCTTGAAAGGGTTAAAGGGAGAGGTGGCAGTTCGAGACCCCGGATTACAATAAGAATCCACTTGCATATTGGTGTTGGCTGGCCTGGGTTTAGTTGAGCCCCTTTTCGGGCCTAGTTGTGACCCGTTTTCAGCCCCGCAGAACCTCTGTTCGAGGTACCTAAACTAAAGCTATTTGTATCTCGCACAGTGCCTATGGACTTTTTTTTTTTTTCAGCGCCATGGATATGGCATCAGACCTGATGAGAGAAGTCAGTATTCTGCGCTTGCTCGCTTATTCAAAGATGGCATCGAGATCTCGCAAGACCAATGCCCTGGAGGCCTCCCTACTGGTGGATTAAGGCTTGGCTTCCACGAGCATTGGAGGTCATTCGGGATGAACACAGAAAGACCGGTAACGCGCCGCCATGAGAATCAAGCATGCTGCTGGAATATCGCAGCGTTAGATCAAAGGCATGGTCTCATTGATGAAGACGTCATTGTTGGTCGACGGCGGTTTTCCATAGGGATTCGGTACGACGCAACGACCATGCTACTCTCATTGAGATCCAATGTCAAAAAGATGGACATCTCGACTGTCTATGAAATACAAAAGCAACTCTTCTTTCTCACACGATAGCACACGACTGATGAGTCGGCGTTCTTGTTGAATGATTCAAGGTGGGGACGAAGTGAGGTAGTGTTACCAAGATGCACATTGGGCTTCACGTCGATCGACAAGGCTAAATCGCTATGTATAAAAAGAGAAGGTGACAACCTGGAAAGTTGCATTTGAGTGAAGGAATCTCTGGGTGCTTCTTCTTGATATGGTCTCGCATGGAAGATTTGGCCAAGGGCGTGTTGTACTAGACATAGCAACCTGGAACCGGACATCTAAACGTTGGATAGGTGGCGCCTGGCGAAGGGTTGCTTGCAGTCTCAGCTGCTTCTGGTCTCGGTTTGATTGAAGAATCGTTAGACATAGGAACCAGGCGTCTTCTTTTTCCTTCGGAACGTGGAGCCCCAGTCTTGATTCAGTTAGAACAGTCGATGAAGGAAACAGTGCATATCGGGAACTCTCTTGCACGTTTCTTTGCCATCTTCGCGATGAATGGGAGGTCCGCCTCTTGCCTTAGATGTCGAACTTAGATTTCGGGAAGTCCGGATGTAATGTGAAGTGGTGAGGAGGAGTGTTGCATCGATAAATTGAAACCGAGGTGACATCTATGAGCAAGTGTATCTCCGTATTTCCTCTGCTGTGCGAAGACTACAGCTAGGTCACCCGCAAGGATCTAGCCCAATTAAAACCAAGGTATTCTCCGTGACTTCATAAAGCACTAGTCTTAGGAGGAGTGGCGAGTACCGAGAAGTTAATTCTCTATCTCGATATCCAGTCAATACTGTTAGATCAGTTAAGATATTAACTGCGGGGCGAGTGACCTGCTGTAGTCTTCGCACAGCAGAGGAGATCCGTATCCAACAAACCAATCGAGGAACGTTACGACCATGTGTATATATGTATGAGATCATATCTCCATATTGCCTTTATGTGGTCCTCTTAAATTGAAGCGGGTTGAACCAGACTGAAGCTTCCTCCCTCTCCGATCTCGGCAGGTGGGGTGTGGGGTTGAGGGGAGGGCAAGCCGTCCCGACTTCGCTCTGTTATATATCTTGTCGAATTATTCTTCAATTCCCCTCACTTCTCCTTCGTCATAACTTTGACTTTCTCCGTCGGATCTCCCGCCTCTCACCTCGTCTTCGAATAAGTATAACAACCATGGCGGAACACAATATTGTTGTTTTTGCGGGCGACCACTGTGGCCCAGAGGTGATTGACTTCCCACGAACTCTGGATGGAGAGAGGCTGACTTTGGTTATTTGACAGGTCGTTGCTGAGGCAATCAAGGTACGAGTCTAGTATTTGCGGCTGCAATTGAGCACGTCTGACGCAGAATTCAGGTTATCAAGACGGTCGAGGAGCTGAGCCCGACTGCTGGCAAATTCAATTTGCAGGACCTCCTGCTTGGAGGGGTAAGTCGTCCCCCGATGACGGATCACACGAGCCCAGAGACATCCTCGAGAGAAGTCTCTTGCTAACCTCGGCGTTTCTCCCCAGTGCTCCATCGACAAGACCGGCAACCCCCTCACAGACGAGGCCCTCGCTGCCGCCAAAGCCGCCGACGCCGTGCTCCTCGGCGCCATCGGTGGCCCTGAATGGGGTACCGGCGCCGTTCGCCCGGAGCAGGGCCTCCTAAAGCTCCGCAGTGAGATGTCCGCCTATGGAAACCTCCGTCCCTGCTTCTTCGCGTCCGATGCCCTCGTCGAGTCCTCCCCCCTGAAGGCGTCAGTCTGCCGCGGCACCGACATGATGCTAGTCCGGGAGTTAACCTCAGGCCTGTATTTCGGAGAGCGAAAAGAGTACGATGGGGTTAATGCGTTCGACACTGCCGTTTACACGAAACCAGAAATCGAGCGTATCGCGCGGCTGGGCGGCTACCTGGCTAGGGGTAGGGGGGACTCGCGGGTTATCTCGCTGGACAAGGCAAACGTGCTGGCGACAAGCAGACTCTGGCGTAATGTCGTTGACGAGGTCTATAAGAACGAGTTCCCTGATCTGAAGGTTGAGCATCAGCTTATTGACAGCGCGGCCATGATTATGGTCAAGAGCCCGACGAAGCTGAATGGCGTCATGATCGCGCCCAACTTGGCAGGTGAGCGAAGCCCCTCGTCCACCTCGAAGGCGGTTTAGCTAATGAGTTTGCAGGTGATATTCTCAGCGACGAGGCGAGCGCCATTGCTGGAAGCATAGGGCTCCTCCCGAGCGCGAGTCTCTGCGGGATTCCGAGCTCCCCAGTGTCTGGTATCTATGAACCAATTCATGGTAGCGCGCCGGACATTTCAGGGAAAGGGATTGTGGTGCGTCAAGACCCCGTTTTTGGGCGATTCCTATCCATTCGCTGCAAGTACAGAACTGACATGATTTCCAGAATCCCATTGGCACCATCCTTTCCGTGGCCATGATGTTCCGGTACTCTCTGAACCTCACCCACGAGGCTAAAATCGTCGAGGACGCGGTCCGCGCCGCCATCGACGCCGGGCTGAGAACCAAGGACATGGGCGGCAGCACTGGCACCGCAGAGGCAGGAGATGCCATCGTTGCTGAGCTGGTCAAGATTCTCAAGGCGTAAGATGTCTCACGCGAAAAAGGAGAATAGACAGAGAGGTTGAAACGGGAAAAATATGGGTGGAGGGGTGGAAGATTTGAAGAAAATACTGTAAAATACTGTAAGGTACTGTCAGGTTTGCTATCAGTAACCTTTCTGCAAGGTACCTCGCCTAGACAGGGACCTACAGGGGCCTTTGAGCCCCGAATGTGCTGCAACCAAGCAAGCAAGCTTCCGGCTTTAGTGGCGGCTGAGGAGGAGGCTTGGGGCTCGGCTCTGTGGCTTGGCGTTAGTTCTGGCACCGATTCTTCCGGGAAAGGAGACGGTCCAGGGGAGATATCTCCACTAGCAATTGCCTCTAATTTGTGTCTCCATATGGACGAGGATTTGTTGGCAACCTGGAACGGGACTACGATTATCGATATACGCGTGTCTTATCTTACCGCTACAAGTTTCGAGTGCATTTGCTCTCTACTGCCAAGATACTCAATCAATAAACTGCGTGGCGCCCTGTTGTGACCGATAATCAGTGCTCAATAGCAGCCTCGTTTGTCTGCAGGGGGCAACAGAGATGGATCCGCGGATAGATGCGACATGGATCCTCTCACAAGCGTAATGTGCGTATTTCGCATCGAAGAGAATAACTATGAATATACATGTTTTTTTTACTCGTATTGTTTCCTGTTTATCATGCAGATTATCTATTCACTGGCTAGATCTGTTTGCGGAGTCCGCATCACTTACACACACTTTCTCGTGGCACCCAAGCTCAGTGCCTCCACTGACGATCTCTCACTGGATTGCCTCTAGCTAGCAATTTTTCCAAAAACCCTCCCTCTCTTGGCCAACCAAGCGCACCACCAAAAATCTCTTTTTACAGAGTCATATCAATAAAAACAGCCAGGTCAAGATAGGCTTTTACACCGTGTGTCTATACCATTCACCGTCACGGGCGTACACAAGCGAGTAAAAAAAACCCTACTCACTACCCCTCAGCGAAGACAAAGAAAGAAAGAAAAAAACCATGGCCACCAAGGGCAAGACGTTTATTGTCGAGCATCTCGACCCGGAGCTCGGCCCCTGGTCAGAGCTCGAGTACCTGGCCATCGCCAAAGAGACGCAGGATACCCACGGCTCCTTCATCCTGTCTAGTCTGCCTCCCACCTTCAAGGTCCCTGCCGACCTGGCGAGCAACCCCGCCTTCACGGCAGAGCAGCGAGGTGTCGAGGAGCTCTACGCTGCCAACAAGTCTCGCGTCTGCCTGCTTGATCCTGCTGCTGCCAAGGATCTCTCTCCCGAGGATGGTGATACGTTTGACGCATTCTTGTTTGGAGGCATCTTGGGTATGTTTTTATATCTACTGTCGAGTTACTGTTGAGGTAGTTACTGACGTATGTTAATCCAGGTGATGATCCTCCCCGAGGTGTGTAGCAATAACAGTGACAACACTCAGTGGTGATACATTACCTAACATGATACTCGCAGACCGAACATCCGAGCTCCGAAAGAAGGGCTTCGAGGGTCGCAGACTAGGACCCAAGCAGATGACAACAGACACAGCAGTGCGAGTGACTCGCATCGTCGTGCAAGACAGGGGTTCGTCACCGCCCATATGGCACATTGGTGTTAATGCGTGAAAAAGCTCACAGTGATTCATTTTAGTCCCTGTTGACAAGATTCCATACCTTGACTTTCCCGAGCTCAAGTTCAACGAGCACGAGAGCACCGAGATGCCTTTCCGTTACGTCAAGGGTGAGGATGACAAGCCCATCATGCCCAAGGTCAGTGGTTCACCCTCTTATGCAAGTTCAAGTTCTAACACGGTATTTCAGGGCATGGTTGAGTTGATCCAGAAGGATGCCGACAAGGCTGTGGATGATCTATTCTAATATGCTGAATGATTATATATCATCCCTTGAAGCCACACCTCGTCCCAACTCTACGTAGAGAATTAGGCTCGGGTCGAGTCTTAGCTCCGCGACAACTGCGCATGGTTTGCTCTGTTGTAGAGATACTCGTCTTTTGCATCTGGCCTTGCTTCGTATACGCAGCCCAGTCCTAACATGGCGGTGGGCGATATTGCGTCCTGAACACACCATGATAGGAATATCCGATTGGGCAATATACAGCTCCCTACTAACTGGAAAATTGTGTAGTACCATTATCCCATTGGCCTAATCGAAAAGTTTTGGATTTTTTTGATAGTTAATCGTACTGGCTATGGCTTCATGTCACCACGTCTCGAGTTGAACCACCCATGTATCACAGCAAATGCCACAGCATTTCCAAGAGACGAGAATCGTCATATAAGTAGCCCAAGTATTCCGATCAAACAGACCATACCCTCCAAACTCGCCAGGATTCTCAACCTCAACCATTTAACACCGCTGAGCTCTTACAACCAAAAAAAAAAAAAAAAAAAAAAGACTTTGAGGTCTCTCTGCCTACAATGTGCACAACTACCTTTATTAAGTACCACTGCAACATATGCGACTACCTCGTCCGCTACGACCAGAAGGAGGAGAAGTGCGAGCATGTCATCAATAATCAACCGAAACTGTGTAAAAAGAAGATATCGTCTCGGAAGGAATCTATTGATATACGATCATGTAAAAAGTGTGAGCAGAGGATCTTGGACACAATGAAGAAGACCAGGGACACGGCAGTTTAAGACATGATCAGACGCTGAGAAGCTTTACTTGATGGGGGGGACAAAAACATATTGAATGGTTACAAAAGTACTAAATTGGATGCATCCTGATATAAGCTGTGCTTTAATCTGCATATTAATGAACGTAAACCAACAAGCAGTCCTAACATTGAATGTTGATGATTGCTTGGTCGTCGTTGATAAGCTACCCTGGAGCAAAACACAACCCTTTCTGGTGTGCGCGCAATTCACAGTATTCACAACGAATTGTTTTTAACAAACTCATATGAGGATAATGTAGACATCATTGATTTTCTTAATAAGGAATTGATGTGATATAAAGCTCTTGGTACTCAAATTGAGGACAATGCCTTCTTGGGCGGATGATGCAAATAAGCAGATGTTGCACCAATCGCGAAAGTGATCCATTCTTTCACCGAAACCATCAAGACTATTGACAAGGATGCATATAAGAATTCAACACTCACCACCAAAAGCCCAACACTATATCTTCATCCCATGAGGAGATATATGTTATAATGCTTCACCTTCTGACAAGGTCAAGATCCTTGCTCGGCCGACAATCATTCCCATGGCGACAATGCTACTCTCACGCAGCTACTCGACGATCAGAGCCTCTCCGGATTCTCTTCTGTGGTTCCGACGACTTTAGCTGCGCATCTTTAAAGGCCGTATACGAAGAGCATAGTCGGAATAAGGATCTGATTGAGTCTTTGGATGTCATGGTTCTGCCCCCAAAGCGCATGGGCAGAAGCTTCAAAACACTGAGAGAAGGTGAGCCAATGGCCTTCTGATGTAGCCACTCGAGACTGAGATTTTCTCTAGTTCCATGCAAGATATTAGCAGAGGAGTTGGGATTGAGGATTCACCAGCGTGAGACTTTTTACAAAATGGGAGGTGAGTTGTTCAAAGCCTCAACCAGCTTGCCACTCCATGAGACTGAGAGAATCTCTGTAGTTACCCGAGGCTACAAATCTAGTAGTAGCTGTTTCGTTTGGCTTGTTCGTTCCTCCTCGAATATTGAGATCAGCCAAGTATGGGGGCCTCAATGTGCATCCTTCTCTACTCCCAGAGTAAGTCAACAGCAATCTCATGGATGCAGGCGTAGTCATTGACGACAACACAGCCTTCGAGGACCTGCACCAATCCATCATGCTATATTAAGAGGGTACCAAAATACCGGAGTTTCTCTACAAACTCTCGACGACAAAGCCTTTGACCACGGTACTGTTCTGGCTCAGACTCCTCGTCCAGGCATCCCAATACCCTCCGGCTGCACCGTCCAGGAGCTCACGAGCCTCCTCGCACCCATCGGAGCGCAGATGCTCGTGCAAGGTCTACGGGACGGTGTGCACGTACCGCCTCACCAAAGTGTAGACTGGAAGACCGAGGATCTCAAAAACAGGAAGCTCGCCCACGCGCCAAAAGTTACAAAGGCTGATGGGCAGATCAATTGGGGTGACTGGACAGCCGACGAGTTCGTACGGAGGGTGCGAGTCCTGGGATCAGTCTGGACACACGCCGTAAACAAAAAGGGTCAAACGAAACGTCTGATCTTCCAAGATGCTGAGGTCGCATCTCTGATGGATCTCGCTGTCTACGGCTCGCGAATGTCGCTTCATCTGAATCTAGAGCCGGGGCTGGAGGAGGAGTCCAAGTATGAGGCTCTTGTCACGGATCAGCGCGATGGGAGCGCCATCATTCATATACCTAGCGGCGAGTTGATTTGGGTTAGGAAAATTAAAGAGGAGGGTAAGCCGGAGAGAGACGCCACGATTGTGCTCAAGTCTTTTCAATAGTTGGCATTGTGTCGCCGGGATTGACTATGAGTCTACAACATCAGCTGCGGTTCTATAGATGGTGTAGGAATGGCCCGTGTAGATGTACTATTAGCATCAAGTCTAGACAATGTATTATATATCGACCAATGTTGACATGATGGTGAGGTTCAGTTAGGGCATTGGCTTAACATGATCTTTCAATATTGATGCGTAAGTATTGAGAATGACCAGTTTAGATTAACTTTCCATTCCCACAATCCTGACGCGCGTTCATTTCATGAGTGCGTAATCACGACTCTCGGGGTATCATCCAACTCTACCTAACGCGATAATCGACTCCTCAACCTCTGGCCACACATCCACCTCGCCTCAAGCAAGACGTGTACGGATCCACTCAGTCCACTTGCAAAGATCCTCCATGTGCTCCAGCACCCTGCCAAGGTCCGACCGCGTCAGCTCCTTATTCTTCATCTTGGCGTTTTCATCTCGAGAGATGACGTTCTCATCAGCCACCTCCACCACTCCGTCCTCGAGCACCTTGAGCGTGACGTTAGCCGTCGAGTTGCGGAACGGGAAGACGACTTGCAGATGAGGAGTAGGATGGACCCAGAGAGTGACATCCAAGTTGATCTCTTCACTGGCTGGGGTCTCGGTAGCTGCAGGAGCAAGATCCATAAAGTCGGCGAGCTCATTCTTGCTGGCAACATTGGGTTTAGGTGCTGGGGCTGGTGCATTTCCTTGCTTTGGCCGTGGTTCAGCTTCCTTTGTCTCGGACCCAAAGCTGCTTTCGAGCAAAGTCGCAATGAAAGCATACTGCCGAAGTAAGGGGAGCATGTCGATGAGCTGGCGAGGATGGGAGAAGGGCATCTCAGCAACCACCTGAGAGTATATAGGCTTGTAGATGAACAGCGAGTTCCGGTGAGATTTGACCAATGACTTCTGATCTTTGTCATATACGCGGACGTCGCGCTGACGAGTGATTGTTCGGAGTTCACTGGGATCCTGGGCACTACCAGGAGGCACGGGGAAGAACAAGCTGTCGAAGGTAGGCGGATATCCAAAGATGGGCGGAGCGCTCACGTTCGCCAAAGCATGCAACCGCATCCAGTCGTTCTGAGGGAGAATTACGGGAGGGTCAAATGTGACGGTGAACATGACCTGAGGCACCCTCGCTGTCGAGAGATCTGGTTGAATCATCTCCATTCCGGCGTCCTTATTCTCCTCGGACGGAGGCAGTACAACATTATCGGGCTCCAGCCAGTCCAGGCTCGGCTTTTTGGGATCCATGGTCGGCTCAGCCGTCACCACGTTCTTGGAAATCCAATCCTCAGAGACTCTCACAGGGAGATGGCCGATGTCACCCATAGAAGCGCATCCAATTAAGAGTGACCAGACCTTTTCTCGCTTTTCGGCAAATGAAGCAAGTTTGTCGGTTGTCGGTTGAATAAGCCGTAGGGCCTTCCAATATTGCAAAGCCAAGCCCACCCGCTCTCTAGAGTGCATAATAGGGAACCCATGCCGCGTGCACATGGCCGCAACGGACAGAGCACTGGGTGACTTGTTCATTCCTGGTTCCTGGCTGAGCTGGGCCACGTCCCACTGGTAAAGTCTCTCCAGGCTCACATAGATGCCTGCCAAAGCCTCATGACAGTCGAGTCCTGGAATGATGCTGAGTTGTCTAGAATTGCTAGTCGTTCTAGATTGACGGCGAATCTTTCGAGGGTCTTGGTCAATGGGCTTTGGTTTGGAAGAAGCTGAAGATCTCTGAGGAGGATCTGACTTGCTCGATCGACGTGCTTGGTGACCGAGGGCGCAGACTCTGGAAAAGCGAGCGAGATACTTTCGACAATATTATTGTCCAGCACAATATCCAACTGAATGGCTGAGCCTGCTATGACGAGGGTTCTTCGTTTTCGGCCGTCGGGTGCGGTGTTGTCTTCTGAAAGACAGTCGAGCCCTATTCGCTGTGCCAGACGTTCTAGGCCGGCTTCACTGACAAGTCCCTTCTTTTTCTGCTAGAAGTTAGTATGGAAACATATCGGAAGCAGTAAGACCACCTACATTCAAGATGTCTATGATGGTTTCCAGGCGCTTAAGCTTATCATCCTCCGCAAGGGCACCTAGATTCCCAAGACCAACGCCAACATTGTCGAGGCCAATATCAAGACCAGTACCGATACCAAGGGCTCCCATAGCCGCCGCTGTGGATGGACTGTCGAAATTTAGGGGCGCATTGGAGGCTTGCGCTGCCATGAGCGTTGACGCAGCAGGAGACTTCTTAAACTGTTGCGGCGACGAGCGCGGCCCTCGGGGCGAAAAGACGGCATGAGCGGGGTTGGAGAATGGCGTCGATACGGGAGGCGTTGCGACAGCGAGTTGTGAGGGTGTGCGGCCCTGTTGCGAGGCGACGTGCTTCATGGCTGTTGGCGTCGCCATCTCGATGGAGCCGATGCCCTCCTATGGGAGGGAGGTTTCGCAGCTTCTTGCTTCGGTAGTCGGAGGATAAAGTACGGTCGGGTGATGATGAGGCGATTATTGTACCTTCACAATAATTCGAAGGCAATGTCTGAGAAGGTCGCAAAGTTGTGTGCTTGTGAAAAGTTGGAGTGTTGAAGGTGAAGGTTCAAGTTAAAGAGCATCGCGCAACTGTAACTGAGGAAGGAGCTGGAGACGCGGGATACGTGCACGGTTCGGCCCCACCAAGCCGAGTTTAACCCCTGCATCCGCCCGCATTCTTTTTGTTGGAGCTGCTCTGCCCACCACCAAAGACAAAGACAAGCTCTTTGATTCTACGACCTCGCTTTGATCGAATTCAGCAATTGCGCCATGGCCAGCGCTGCACGTGCTTTGCGCGTTGAGGAAAGAGCAGCGCGCTCTATATCCATTGCTGTTTCACCACCGCCAGTCACGTTGGCTGAGAGGCGGTCCATTCTGCAGCTTCTGGAGAAGCATGGGCCAGTCGAATACTTTAGAGCCATCCCGGTACGCATCCATTATCAGCAAAGAGGTTTGCTGATCGTGCTAACTATATAATGTCTAGAATAAGGATGCCTCATTCGTATCGTTGATGAGAGATGCCGCAACCGTCACCAAAGTGACTGCCAGTAGCCCACACACAGTCATCGTCAAGACACCGACCAAGTCCACGACTCCCGCGAACGAAAAGCGCAAGGCCAGTGCTGGAGGTTTTGGAACTCTTCTGAATGTAATCGAAAGTCGACATACGTTCAAGCAAGAGAACCAAGAAGATGCGGAAAGGGAGTTTACTGTCGAGGTATCTCCGTCTCCTGATTACCGACATCACCAAAGCGCCTGGACGACATTGAGCAAACCATGGCCCGATTTTATCAAGCAGCAAAAATCTTTTTATTTCCGAGACCCTTAACCAATCGCTCCCTGACTCGTTGGCGACGACGGGTCTGAAGCAATGGGCACCCGATTTTGGAGCGCAGCCATCACGAAATGCCGATGCTGCTGCGCGATTTGCACTTAATAACAGCATCCCGAGCAAATTTAAACCCTCCGGCAGGAAAGAGGAGGAGTCGGCAGAGAACGACGAGCCAGAAGATGTCGAACTGGAGGATGATGCCGAGCAGTCAACAACAGAAAAAGAAAATTCTGTCAGTCGTTGAACAAGACCCATCAACAGGAGACGAAGCTCAGCTCTTCAACTGGGGCTTAGCAAGTTGCGCAACTCCTGGCTAAGCATCTCCACGCTAGAAAATCTCGAATTAGCTTTAGCCTTTGCCTGAGGCGACGATCATGTTCATCCCTGGTATCACGCGGCGATGAGGCAGCCCAGACGGTTTTCGCCGAGGACCAGGAGGAAGCTGTCTCGGTGTAATTGCACCATGGAACAAGCAGATCATTCCAAGACTGAACACCACCTCACTTTACCTCGCCTGGCTCCTGGACTAGATTGGATCAGCCAAGGATTTGGACGTGTGACGTTGGAAAAGCGACGGCACAGGCCCAAAGGAAAAAGATCCTTGTCAAGACCAACAACAAGATGGCCCGAATCAGGCATAACCGAGCGACTCCACACCCCCGGCAGATTAGCCACGATTCGACAAAGCCACCATATCTACGTCACTGCGTCGTAGAACTTGTCACTCGCGATGGGAATCACTAACATGGCTTGGCTCTCTGCATGGCGGGTTTCGGCACGGATGAGCCCAAAACAGGGCTTGGTGATGACGTCTCAGCCAAGCACCGTCGTTCCATCTGCTGCGCAATGCTTGTTGCCATGAGTAGCGGCATTGTGTCGCGACTTATATCTTGGCCGTGGACGACCTCGTTTTCTTGCTGGCTGGTCATCGTATCTCTTTGTTTTGTTCAAGCATCAGCTATATCATCTATACTCTAGCGTGTTCTACACTTACACTTACACTACACTATACACCGCATCACAATGGGCGTTGGACGATTTATCCACCATTTCGGCGGCTTCTTGCTGCTCGCAGCGACAGTCTTGCTCATCGTCGTTGACATCACTGCTCCTGTAGTCAACGACATTGCCATCCTCAAGGTCGACCTTAACGAGCTGGCCAGTACCAACACTAGCCAGGTCCCAACGACAATCAACTTTGGTACCTTTGGTTACTGCATTCTCAGAGAGAGCGGGTAAGTTTTGGCCTAATTGTCGAGGCGATGGCCTCCAAGTTTTCAACACTATACTAACAAGCCCTTAGTGATGAGTGCTCCAAGTCTCAGATCGGCTATAACCCTGCTTCGGTCATCTACAACGCCGCTGGAGGCAACGTCGTTGAATTCTCTGATGCTGCTGAGAACGCGGCCAAGGCATTGACCTATGTCATGGTGCTGCACCCCGTTGCTACCGGGCTCTGCTTCATCGCCTTTCTCCTGGCCCTCGGAGCCGGCACATTGGGCTCTCTGATGTCGTCGCTCGTCGCCCTCCTGGCCTTCTTTGTCACTCTTGTCGCTCTCGCCTGCGACTTTGCTGGCTTCGCCCTTGTCAAGAGACGGGTCAACAACGCCGACATCGACCTCAAAGCCGAATGGGCTGTCGGTATCTGGCTCGTCCTTGTCGCTGCTGTCCTCGCCCTGGCTGCCACCATCATTGTCTTCTTTACTTGCTGCTCGGGCCGTCGTCGCCGCAGCCGCGAGAGCAAGAAGATGGCTGCCTACCAGTCCTCTCCTACCCGCTACTAAGTAACGCGGGTTGAGAAGAGGCACACTACTGTTTTTACTTGAGTTTAAGTGGATTATGTTGAGATGAAAGAGGTGGATTAATGACTACTGTTGGATTAAGACAAGGGAAATACCCCAGAATGCTCTTTAGAGCTACTTTTCTATACGCAAATATGAATATCATGACTTTTTCTTTTTTTCACCTGTACATTACAGATCAAATACCAGGGTGAGACGCTTCACCTTCATGTTACTTGTTGTCATTTATTCGGTATTAACATGTACTCAATCAAATTAAACTTATACTGAGCCTGAGACAACCCCTTTGAATCACCTGGAACAATCACACATAACTGATGCTCCCCAATTAATCTAATCAATAAGTCTAGTGACGCTGACACCGTCCCACAAAGGGATGACAAACGTCTCCAGTCGCGGGTTGCTCAAGCTCAAATCATTAAACTCCCTCAGAGCCTGGACGTTGGCGAGCCGGTCACCAGTGAGCTCCTCATCACCGAGCGCCTTATCATCCGCGACCAAACCCCGGCGCAATACATTGTCCGAGACGATGAGGGCCCCTGGTCGGAGAAGCCTCTTTGCGCTGCCGGGCTGAGACCCCTCGAGTAGCTGTCTCAGATAACCCGGGTAACCTGTCTTGTCTGCGTCGATGAAGACGAGGTCGTACGGCTTGCTGGGGTTCAGTTTTGGTAGCCTATCCCGAGAAATCAGCATTTCTTTGTTTCTCGGCGAAGCCAAGGGTTTATCTCTCTCACGTCTCGGATGCAGGGCCGACGACGATTTCAACGTTGTTGACACCGTTGGCTGCGAACCCTTCGTTGGAGAGCTTGGCGTACTCAGGCTCGTACTCCAAGCCGGTTACCTGGCCGTCTGGACCAACGGCATGGGCCCAGACTAGGGCAGAGAAGCCGGCGTAGACGCCAATCTCTAGGACTGTTTAACGGCCCGTTAGCAACTTGGTGAATATCTGTGTAGTGAGTCTGGAACTCACCTCTCTTGGCACCAATGGACTTGGCAAGGAAGATGTTGAACTGAGATTGGAAGCCTGAGCTCAAGTACTCTGAATCATCACGGGTGGAGGAGATGTGAGCGTGGTAATCGCTGATGTACTTGGGCAGCGGCGTCGAGTGCTGCTCGGCATAGTTCGAGACATTGGCGCCCAGTTGAGGGCTGGTATAGAGCGGGGTAACGTTATCCTTCATGTTGGTGATGATGGGTTGAACTGATCGATTGATTAACTAACTTGAGATGGATGGATATAGCTTCATCCCAACACAATGACCCTCTTTGGATCTTTATATGCATATCAACATCCCTCGGAAACCGAGTCGACGTCGTCTCGCCATTCTCCCACCTGAATGCCGATTTCCGGCCCACCAATGAAGCTACACGACTGGTAGTAGAAGTCCACACCATCGACATCGGTGGCTCGGAGTTAAAAAAAAGCCTATATCTTTCTACATGTGGGAATATGACGTTTGTTTCTCTTTCCACCTCCTCACGAGCTGACGAAGCAACTCATCAGTCATGCCCACATGCCTGATGCTCGGCCGACCGAATCACCGGACGACACGGGGGAATTTGCAATCCGAGGCTGACTTGACATGATCATCATCATGCTTGCTTGCATCAAGAGGAAAAGAAAACCAACGATCAATTAGAGGGCCCGTCTATTTCTTCCCTAGGTCCTGCCTACCTACCTACTAAAATGCATCCCAGAGTCCATTACCATTATAACGACAAGATAAAGCCGTGCCCCCAAAACATCTCGCATCAGAAAAAAAACTAACTTTTCCATCCCTCCCATTGACTTTGCTTCGTCTAGTCTATCCACTCAGGCTCACAGGAGCAGACTGACGACGGCAAAGAAGACGGCACCGGCGGTCGAGATGGCGGCGGCGTGGCTCGCTGCTGAGGTGGGCACTGTCAACGGGACGTCCGGGGGGTTGTCATCGCCAGCACGGAACGTCTTACCTCCAGAAAAGGCGCTGCCCTCGGAAGGCTTCTTCTTCTCTTCCGGATTGACAGTGGCCACCTTCTTTTTCCTCCGGTTTCTTTTTCCTCGGGCTTCTTCTCCTCCACCTTCTTCTCCTCCGGCTTGGCGACGGGCTTTTCCTCCGCGGGCTTGGGTGCGGGGGCAGGAGCCGGAGCCGGAATTGGGGCCGGAATTGGAGCCGGAATTGGAGCCGGGGCAGGGATCGGGGCAGGGATCGGGGCAGGAGCAGGAACAGGCTTCTCCTCTGGCTTGATGACGACCTTCTCCTCGGGTTTGACGACAACCTTTTCTTCAGGCTTGACGACAATCTTCTCCTCAGGCTTGACAATAACCTTCTCCTCAGGCTTGTAGGCGACCCTCTCTTCCTCCTTGTAGATGATCTTCTCCTCTGGTTTGTAGACGATCTTCTCTTCAGGCTTGTAGACAATCTCTGGCTTGACCTCGTACTTGTACTTCTCAGGAGCAGGAACAGGAACAGGAACCGGCGCAGGGATAGGGGCAGGGGCAGGAGCAGGAGCCTTGTACTTGTAGTAGTGATGCTCCTGGCAAGGCTTGATCCTCTCGCAGATATCCTTCTCCTTTTTGTACTCCTCCCTGTACTCGCCCTTCTGAATCCTCACGCAGACGTCCTCTTCCTTCTTGTACTCACCCTTCTTGTACCTCTCGCAAATATCCTCCTTAGGAGCAGGGGCGGGGACAGGAACGGGAGCGGGAATGGGAGCTGGGGCTGGGGCTGGGGCATGGTACGGTAGGCAGTGTCTGATCTTCTCACAGACGACCTCATCCTTCTTGCAATCGGCCTTGTACTCTCCCTTCCTGACTCTTTCGCAGATGTCATCCCTGGGAACAGGGGCTGGAGCAGGGGCGTAGTAGGGCAGGCAGTGCTTGATCTTGTTGCAGAAAGACTCCTCCTTCTTGTAGTCACCTGTGTACAAACCCTTCCGAATCTGGTCACAAACAACCTCCTCACGCTTGTAGTAGCCCTTCTTGACCTTCTCGCAAATATCCTCGGGGACTGGGGCTGGAGCGGGTGCGGGAGCTGGCGCGGGAGCCGGAGCCGGAGCAGGGGCATAGTAAGGTAGGCAGTGCTTGATCTTGTTGCAGAAAGGTTCCTCCTTCTTGTAGTCACCCGTGTACAGTCCCTTTCGGATCTGATCACAGACAACCTCCTCACGCTTGTAGTACCCCTTCTTGACCTTCTCACAAATGTCTTCAGGGACCGGAGCTGGAGCAGGGGCTGGACGTGGACAGTGCTTGATCCTCTCGCAAATGTCCTCATCCTTGTACTCGCCCTTGTACTCCACCTTGATCTTCTCGCAGACATTGTCAGACTTGTACTCTCCCTTCTCGATCTTGGCGCAAATCTCCAACAGGATTCCCTGGGCTGCCTCCTTCTCCTTCTTAGGAATGGGGCCATCGTGACCTTGTGGGACCTTGTAGCCCTTGCCATCCTTCTTCGGTTGCCAGTTGGGGACCTCGATGCCCTTGGCTTCTTGTCCTGGCTTGGGAGCCTTGGTGATCTGAGGGGCAATCGTGGTGGTGCTCTTACGCTCATGGGTCTTGGTGGAAGTGGTATACTTGCGCTTTGTCGTGGTGGTGTAGGTGGGAGCACCGGTGCGGGTGGTAGTCGAGTACCTGGTGCTGAAGCGAGTGTTGGTGGTGGTAGTGGTGGTAGGGCAGCTGTCTCCAGGGAACTCCTGATGATTCTTGCAGTGCCAGCAGCCAGGCTGAGCCCAGTGGCCATTGCACTTACAGCAGGGCTTGCGGTTACATCTGCCACCAGAACAATCGGCCCTCAGAGTAGGCTCATGAGTGGTGTAGTACGTGTGCTCATGGTACTTGGGCGTATGAGTGTAGTCGTAATGCCCCTCACTGTGGTTGCTAGCATCACCACGGTTACCGCCGCGGTTACCGCCACGGCCTCCATGATGGCCATGATGGTTGTTGTTGCCTGTACCAGACCCAGTATGGTTGCTACCGTGATGACCGCCGTGGTGGCCGCCGTGATGGCTGGCATCATGACTGTGGTGGCCGTGATGACCGTGGTGATGGCCGTGGTGCTCATGATGTCCATGGTGCTCATGGTGTCGATGATGCTCATCATGCCCGTGGCTGTGGCCATGACCGTGTTGATGGCCATGACGATGGCGATGATGATGCCCATGGTCGTGCTGGTGATGATGCCCATGATGATGTTGATGACCGTGCCTATGGTCGTGTCCGTGGTCATGACCGTGTTCATGGCCATGCCCGTGATCGTGCCCATGCTTGTGGCCATGGCTATGCTCATGGCCGTGACCGTGCTCATGTCCATGGCCGTGTCGATGACCGTGTTCATGGCCATGTCGGTGATCATGTCCGTGGCCGTGTCCGTGGCCATGCTCGTGACCGTGACCGTGACCGTGCCTATGGTCATGTCCGTGGCCGTGATGATGACCATGCTTGTGGCCGTGGTGGTGATGTCCAGTGTGGTTGTGATGATTATGAGAGTCATGGTGATGATGAGAGCCATGGCGATGAGACTTGTGATGGCTGTGGCAGTCATCGTGGTGGTGGTGAGAGCTATAGTGGCGATGAGAGGAGTTGTGACGGTGATGAGAAGCCTTGTCGTGGTGATGCCAGCCATGGTCGTGAACGCCTTCACAGGGGTCTATGCCGTGGAGAGGGTCATGCTCCTTCTTGGGGTCCTTGTTCTTGTCCTTGTCCTTTTCCTTCTTCTCCTTTTTCCTTGCGTTCACGCTCACGCTCACGCTCATCAATCTTCTTGCGCGCCTCAGCGACCTCCTTGTCAAGTCTTTGCCTCCACTCAAGTTCACGCTGGTCGCGCTGAGCAGCTGCCCTTGCCTCTTCAACCGCATCCGCGTCCAGGGATGTCTCTCGGCCCCTTGGGTCTGACTCCTTCCGGTTCTTCTGGTTGGTGCCGGGGGTGAACACCTCCGCCGTAAGAGTCTCGCCTTTTCCCGCCGGGTTCTTGATGAGGAGATCAACACGTTGGTCCTTGCCCTTGTTCTTGATCCGGGCTATGGCCTCTTGCTCAAGCTGGTTGCCGTCGGCTTCAGCCTTGACGGCAGCCTTGGCGTCTGGCTCGGAAGAGCTGCCATGCGAACGCCCATAGACCCTGACGGAGTCCCCTTGCCGGCCAATGCTAGCGGCCTGGGCGAGGCCGTTCGTCAAGGCCAAGAGGACCAAGACGTTGCACCTCATGGTAGATATCGATGTAAAATAGTGGTATGGATGAAGAATTAACTGAAAAAGGAGGGGGAAACTGAGTGCACCAAAGGAGAGCGCGTTGTCTCGGCTCTGTCCAAGGTTGCAGAAAGCTGAGGAACGCTCAAGAACAAGTAGCCAATTTGGCCTCTTCTTATAACTTTCATTGTGCCCTAATGGCTGTTGAGCAACCAGTTTCCAATGCTGCTTGGACTATAGCCACTTGCTGCTGTTGGACCGAGCGAGGGGAAGTCGAGGTTCCCTTGAACGCACCACAATTCGTCATGATTTGCGGCCTTGACTTCTCTGTTGACGCAAGGTAGGATTTTCCAAGAGCCGGATAGGTCCATAGACTTCTATGGCGCTCATGCTCAACCTTGTTCAACCCTTTTGGTCCCATTTGAATGATCCATACGTTGCGAAATTCGCCGAGAACAACACCATATCATCCGTCATGATAACAGCCGCAACAAGCGCCATGAACGTATTGCGTGCGAGTCCATGCGTAATCGGTTGTGCGAAGGGGAAATGTTGAGAAAATGTTGCTGATGCCAAATCCAATTGCTGTCTCCGAAGCTACCCCTGAACGACCGTACCTAGCGCCATCAGTCGCGTAACAGATAATGCTCGCTATTAATATGCACATTCTCCATCCCCATTCTGTATTTTGTGATATCTCCCAATCTCTTTCTTGTCAAACACAATCTTTCCCTAACGCCCCTGACGCCAGTCGAGCAAGTTCGGTCCGTAGTAGTAGTAGTCATTGTGATCCCTCATCCGTTTCCTAATCCTCCGGAACACCTGAGAAGAGTCCGAATCGCATCCGATGACTCTGTTGACACGTTAGCATTTGAGAATAGAGTTTAACAGACAGTCTGGCTGATGCGGGCAGACGGCTGGAAAAGGGTTGAGACGGGACGCACAAACGGCAACTTGGGAATGACAACACCCAAGACAGCAAGCAAGTTAATAATGAAATAAGTCAAGTCGTAATGTGTGTAATGAGTGCTGACGAGGAACAAGGCAATAGGAACGCCCAAAAGGAACTTTTTGGTAGGCGTGTACTGGGCGCCATTGTCGATTTGCTCCCACATGTTGAGGTTGTCAAAGGCGCCGCTGTTGAAGTCGAAGGGAACGCCACGGACGTGGTGGAACATGATGTAGGAGCCAAACATGTAGGTCATGTTGGTCAGTGTCCACGAGGTCTCTTGGGAGACGCCAGGGAGGGCATCGTAGATAATTTTGCAGCAAGCGATCAGGACAATGTGGATAGTCCAGGCACCTGTCAGCAAAGTTCATGTCAGCGTGCGGCCCGAAATGAAGCAAAGTGCAGAATGTGGAGGCCAGGTATACCTTTGGCGTTGGTCCAGTTGGCGTTGAGGTTAGGGAGGGAAGCCTGGTCGCTGATCTGCTCAAGAGTCTCGGGAGGCTCATGGTAGACCTGGAGGATGCTGCTAGACCTCCTCCTCCGGGCGCCGGCCGTGTTTCGGTCGGGCATGTTGAGGTAGATGCTGCCCCGGCGCGGAGGTTTGGTACCCGCGTCGTAGGAGACGGTGCGCTGGAGTAAGATTGGGGAAGACAGCTTGGCGGTATTGACGGGGTTCGACGCAAAAGCGTGAAGCGGGCGGGAGGAGGGGAGGAAGGGATCGGCGGAATAGGACGGCTCGCGACGAGGCGGATGCTCGGGCACTGCCTTCAAGTTGTCGATGATGGCAGACGGAGGCGGTTTTTCTGGATTGAGTTCCAGTGTGAGATTGGAAAGATGAGGATGCAGCTGCAGCGGCTCCCCCTAATGATGTCACGGAAAAGTGTCCGGGGGCGAATGCGAGGCGGATGCAAGGGCAAAGTGAGAGGCGAGATGCTTATGGTGATGCTAGATAATGAGACAGAGAGGTCGGACGCGACGGGTTTGGTTAGAAATGAAGATAGAAATGGATGCTGAAAAGAAGGACACGAATGAAGTCGAGGCAAGGACGAGACGGGAAGCCGAAACGGAAGATCCAAAGTCCCCCCCGTGAGCAGAAGCAGGAGCAGGTGGAAGCTTTGAACCAGGAGGAGCCACTCTCACGAAAGGAGCCGGTTACCAGAAGGGACACGCAATGCACGAACCAGGCTCCGGGTGGGGAGGGGTTGCTGAAATTAGCGGGCGTAGCGGGCGAACTTGCAGCGGTAGCTCGCTGGAGGATAGTTAGTCCGTGAGGTTGGCCCAGGGGAAGCTTCAGGGGATTCTAGGGGACCGTAGCACGGGTGTTGGGATTCCCGTGTCGTGGTTCAGGTGGTGTCCAGAAATAAGACCAGCCGTTCAACCAGAGCAGGGATTCTCCCGTCTCGAGGTCCGGAGAGGGCAACAGTGGCCGAATTGTCCCCAGAGAGAGGGGAGTCAAGTGATATCTGGCCTGGGACGCCAAGCGCTCCAGACTGCTCCAGATGTTCTGGGGCACACGTGATCGGCGAATAGAACGGACGACGAAGCACTAGAAGGGCGGCCGTCGATGCTGAGTCGATATTCCAGAGATTCTAGACCAGATGGCGATCCTGCAAATCTTGCGATGCGATGCGATGCAAAGGCTAGGCCAAGCTTTTAGGATGCAATGATTCACTAACGGTAACGAACAGGTGGAAATGGAAGGGAGCAAAAGCATGGAAGCGAGATCTGAAGAGATTGAGCCCAGATTTCGCCGCGAGATTGCAATGTGATATAAAAATCTCTGGGCTACCCGAGATGGGAAACAGAATACGGCAAGATGGCGTGGCATGGCATGTCAATGTTGCCAAACAGCAAGAAAAACATGGGTCAGACTCTGACCGACTTGTGCTTGGCCGCTTTCCGCCTCTGTCAAGCTGACGAGGGCATCAAACAATAGACGTCTGATGCATCAGTCACTGCCACGTTTGTGCACGTACAAAGTCGGCGCGAGATCTTGAATATCGGCTGACGTCGCATGCTTGTCGTAGCATACAGGTACAGGGGCATTCATTGTGAGCAAGGGATTGTGGCTGGGTAATCCTCGGGGATAGTGCCAGAGTGAGCAACTGCCAATTGCAGAGACCCTCGTAGCTTTCTCTGATTGGCTGGCTTGTGAAAAGCAGGGTCGAGTCTTTCATCGTTATCGATAGCATCACAGCTTTCATTTCGCATCTCTCCCCTGACGCAACAAATTCCTGTTCAGCGCACTTCATTTGCAGCGGTCGATTCTCAATTCACTTGGCCCAGCATTGGAAGGCTATTAGACGCGTTAATTTGCTCACTCGTCGCCTCATCACAGCGCATGCCCTCACATCAAATACCAAGCATCGTGGCTTCACATCCGGCAGCATCACGGGTACGTGCATCCATGTACCCCTACCTACCAACCTATCTCAGCTTGAAGCTCCTTGTTTCCCATGTGCCAGTGCAGGCCGTGGGATGCCTGGATCCATCGCACCACCCCTCGGCGAGACCTTGACTGGGATAAATACACTCGTCTTATCCTTCTATTTCTGTCTGGACATTGTTGATTGAGACTCTACCAGGTGTTTGTTGTGGGGAACCTTCATCTGGCCGAGCCGTTAGAAAGTTGGCGGTTGGTGCCGTTTCTCCGAGGCTGAAGCCTCAGGCTTTGGGATTTAGAGTGTTTGAGGAGCTTGACAAACCTTTCTTGCAAGCCTCTGACCCTTTGTCCCTCGCTTGATTGTAGGGGATTCCTTCCTTTGCTGCATTGCACTCACATACACCTTTGCTTCTCTGAAGATGCCATCTAAAGAATTTGATCCCGGTGAGGTCATCAACCTCATGTCTAGCGACGATGAGGCTGCTCCGGTCAGCAAGAAGAGGTCACTGGACGATGCTCAAGGACCAAACTCCCACGATTCACCATCGACAACGGCTCCCGAGTCCAAGCGCCTGAAGACTGATCTACCAGCAGCTGCTGGATCAGAACCTGCAGGAACTGAAGCCCAGGAAGCCCATGTCGGCGAGGAGGGTTCTCGCGATGCGGACGAGGCATCTCCCTCAAAAGGGAACCCATCTCCACAACTTGCAAACCAAACTGAACAGCCCAAGGGAGACTCAACAAGCACAAACAAGCCCTCTACGCAAGCAAGTACACCGAGCGAGTCGGCGCTTGAGAGTTCAGGTGAAATTCCTGTCTATAAGCGAGGCAAGCTTAGTTTCCAGGTTCCTGGCCTCTCTGGCAAGGAGGGCTCTTGGCTGAATCGGTTCAAGGACTGGGTACGGGCTTTTCACGGCCTCAACTCTGAACAGAGTCATGCTATCACGCCTTCCTTGGCTCAGGCCGTGTATGCTAACTATATCGAGCACCATGCGGGCTTGAAGCCCAAGAAGCGACGAAGTGCTAAGCAGGTAGCGAAGGAGTTTGAGAGCACAGGCGCGCTGGCTGCTCTCCTGGAGAGCCTCCAGCCATCGAAGCCTAAGGGGTCTTCGCAGGGTACGCTCGACGGCTGGCTGGCTAAACAGCCGAGCAAAGAAACTGATCGCAAACGCAAACACTCGCGCACTTCTAGTATCAGCGAGGGCGAGATTGCGGACGACGCAGACGCGGCCAACTCTGATAGCGAAGTCGAATACGAACCGACCCTGAGCAAACAGGAGCAGGGCGGAGAAGCCGCGTCAAACGCGAATGAAGAGGCGTCATCATCCTTGGACAAAGGTTTGGCAAATAGCAACCAAGCACCTGGCGCAGAGCAAACATCGGGGTCTTCAAACACACACAGCGCGCCAATCAATACTCAGAGGAACGTCCCCTTTGGATCGGAAGCCTTGGAGCAGCAGCGCAGATATTTCCCCTCAGCCACTGATCCTACTCAGATGTGCCTTCTCTGCGGTCGGAGTACGCACCTGGCACCCAGTTGCCCGACGTTGATATGCTCATCTTGTGGAAGTCTGGAACATGCAGACATCTGCTGCCCTTCGAGGCAAAGATGCTACAAGTGCCGCCAACTGGGTCACGGGCCGGCTCATTGCACCGAGAAGCTGGCGTTGACCAAAGAGGAAGGACTTGCTTGCGCAGTGTGCAGTTCGGCAGATCACCTTGAGGATGATTGTACACTACTATGGCGATCGTTTCACCCAGACGCGTTGACGATCAAGAAGGTTGTGTCTATCCCAGCGTCCTGCTCCCTTTGTGGGAGTGATATGCACTTCTCCGCTGATTGCAAGCGCCGTCGCGATATTGTGCCCAACCCTACCTGGTCGATTGAGAACCGGGACCAATACATTGACCCTGAATGTGGCTTGGCTGCTATCGAGGATACGGTGGGAGGGCTTCAAACCGGCAAGACGACGCGCGCTCCCGAACTCAAGATCCGCGGTCATGCTGCGAGGACGACAAACGTCCACTACTCAGAAAGCGACGACTCGGATGTGGAGTTTCTGGGCCACAGGCCTATCAAGCAGCGAGCACAACTGGGACAGATTCGGATGGCTAGTAATATTCAGATGCCTCAGAATGGGAACTCCCAAAGTGGCAGGCCGGGGAGAGGTGGAAGACAGAACGGAGCGCCTGTCCAGCCTCCCCTCCCTCCCGGACCTCCTCCTCCCGGACCGCCTCCTCCTCGAACAACTTACGGGCAACCTCCCCCGCCAGGTGTTTCGTCGTACGGATCGCAGCCGTCAGCGCCTCCCCCATCACTTCCTCGAAAACCTCCCTCGAGGGATTACCACAACGTACCCCCACCACCACCTCAGCAGGGCTCCCGTGGACAGCCAAACAACGGCAACGCGCCTCAGGGGCCAAGGCCTAGAGGAGGTGGGCGTGGTGGACGCGGTGGGCGAGGAGGTCGTGGACGAGGTAGGGGCAGGGGAAAATAGAGCCCCATTCTCATTGGGGATCAAGCATGAGGGAGATGGTTGGTGCGGAGCAGGAGGTGATGAGGCGACGAAACGGTTTCCTCGCAGTAGAGGGTGCTACGGGAGTTGGTTGGTAAACCAGAGCCGAGACGTTCGCCAAAGCGGGACTCGTCTGGACTGGATGGATGATTGGGGCGGGCGACATTGATACCCACCATCTGCTACAGACTTTGAATGTGGCGACGGCAATCAACAAAAGCTTTTTGAAACAACACAGACCTTGATTGTATCAAGGCTCCTCGGCTCAGATCCAATAACCTGAGGCAAGCATGGGGTTGCTAAACTTGATAGATATACCAAAGACAGCGAGTTGGGGAGACAGCATATACAGGGAATTTACATTCATTCATTGACACCACTTGGCACATGGCATTGTGCCTCCATCCCAAACGGCCCCATGACAGGGGTCATGTGCAAATTTTGTCCTGAGAGAGTCTTGGGAGCCAATAGCAGGAGTTACGAGAAGAGAGTGTTTGAGGCATCGCCTGGATGGTATACTACGTATTGCTTGTCCCGCGAGTGCAAAGGCTTTGAGAAACGGGCAACAGTCGCGGCATGAAAACCATCAAACCAGACCTTCGGAGCCCTCCGATGATATGGGACAAGATCTGCCGATGAACAAGAACCATCTTGGTATAGGGCATTGGGCAAGGCTCGAGGCATCATGACTGGGACCGTGTGACAAGGGGACCAAGCACAGCACCCCATCGACGGAAGGCCCAGGTAGGAATTCTTCCGAGGAGGAAAAGGGACTAACATAGCGTGCTACGAGATGTTTCGACGCGTTTCGAGGACGGAGAGAGAAGAGCCACTGGGGGCTGTGCCACTTCTTGTGGAGAAGTCTAGGACAGAGAGAGAGCGAGGGACGTTGGTAAGAAGCTTAATGGGGATGCATGTTTTAGGCTTGCGGCTTTTTCATCCATCTGCTCGATTCGGGAAGAAGGGTTGGCTGGTTGGTTAGTGGATCATCAGTTACCTAGTTGTTGCCGGGCTGGGCAGAGCAAGGATAGGCGATGTGATGGGACGGACATGGATGGATGGATGGATGTGGATGTGGATGAGGAGGAGGCGAATAGAGGCGAATGGATGGATGGATATCATGGTGGCGCGACGTGACGCATCCGAATGGACTTGTGTGTGTGTGTGTCACGCATTTGCATCTAGACTGCGAGGGGACCGAGCATGATTTGCGCTTGATCGACCATGACCTTGGAGATGAGTTTCGACGGGAGGGAGCTCATATCGTATGGAGCCAAGTGTCTGCTTGACAGTCCTAGATTTAGCAATATCGGGACCTGACATATTCCAAAACGAGAACTTGTTTCTCCTAGCCTAGCAGAATGAGCGTAGTATCCGCCTCTCGTCCTGTTTTGTTTCGTTTCGTCCCGTCCCGCCTCTTGGAAGAGACTCGATTTCCCGTTTGGACCGAACTCGTCTATCGCGGTTGAAGTCGACAGTAGACGAATGAACCTATCACAGCGCGACAATGTCGGTTGAAACAACGCGTCTGTCGCGTCGTTGAACACGGAAACGATTGGCTAGATGCCATATGCATGTTTCCAAGGCGCGGGTGGGTGACGGCCCCACAACCTCGGGGAAGCGCTGCAACCTTGGGGCCCTACCTAGGTACAGATCCATCGATAAACATCCGAAAAGGTACATGCGAGATACTTGGTGATGATCCGGGAGGCCTGACCGAAGATGAGAGCAGATTCGCTGCGGGAGGCAGAGAACCTGGGTGGTGACGTGGGTTCTGCAGGAAAAAGAGCCTGCAGAGGGCCTTCCGAGTGGCCATCGATCACCATGCCACGAGACTCGACTGCAGCGCAGAGACGGGGGGCTGCAGGTATCCCTCGAGTACACCGCCATGTCCCTCTTCGCGGCAGCCCTGGATAGAAGCTATCGCGAGGCACCACGGTGAGCTGGCCAATCAAGATCCAAGCGCAGCGCGCGGTCGGTCAGCCCTCCAACGCGCCATGTTCAACTTTTCGAACCCTCGACGGATCCTCGTGCTCCACCAAGCTGCATCTGCTGCCGGGGTCCCGCGACATGCAGCTTTTGCATCCTGAGTCACCGCGGACCAGTCGTCGCCCGGCGAAGGCGGTCCTCTCGCGATGGCACCAATGCAGGAGGGCTTTCGGCACTAGAGCAAAAGTCGAAGGCATGCATGGCTGGTGGGAATTCCCCTTTCCCCTCCATGTTCGCTTCCTTCGCCCCCCCTCCTCCTCTCTTGGATCTTGTAGGTCCAAAGGGGGAAAAAGGCGAGGCTGATCTGAGGTAGGGACATGAGGTGATATATCTCGGCCGCCCGGACCCGGCGCTCGTGAGCCGGACCCTTTTCTTCTTTGATGTAGTATTTACACCTCAAGACAAACTTGCTTTCACATCTTTGACACTGCAGCATTGCTTCTATACTTGACAACCATCACCTCGAGTCTCTTGTGAAGACTACCTTCTTGTTCGTCTTGCTCAATTGAGAGCTGGCAACGGGTAAAGGACGTCTCATCTCCCAAGAGTCAAGCTTCAAAACCATCTTGTGCCTGTTTGGTTCCTGAATTCGATATCACACCATTTTACATCATTATCATACTCATCCCCGGCAATTCTGAAGACGAGGACCGATACGTAAACACTAGGACAACATCAAGACAACAAACAACAACATATTATCGCCAACCGACACCGATATCAGAGCCTCTCCCCCCACGACATGCTATCAACATGTCTTCATCAACAGAACAGCTCTTCCTCGCCCTCTTGAGGAGCGATCACATCAAGGACTCCCTCCTCCCTAAGCTCTCAACCGAGGACATCTGCGCCGTCCGTCAGGCTTCATCTGCCTGCTGCAATCTCGTCACCAAGCGCCTCTTCACCCGTGTCCACGTCTCCTTCTCGGCCTCGACCTTTACTAGACCTGCCCGCGTTGCTGCTCTCGCTCGTATCGGCCATCACATCGAGCACCTCACCTTTTACCTGCCTCACTCGGACGCCACCTTTCTCCCTCCTCTCATTCATCCTGTGTCTGGTAATGAGATATGCTTCCTGTACACACCTCACACGAGCATGGGCTCTGTCCTATCCCGGCCCAAGTACGCCAACGCCGAGCTTGGCGATATCCTCACACAACAGTACCCTCCTCTCTTCCACGCCGCCACCAACGTGCCCAGCTTCATCAATGCCATGCGCAACTTGACCAACATGCGCCATCTCACTATCCGATGTCCCGGACAAGACCCCAGAGAGCGATACCGCCGCGACATTGTCGACTATGCTCTCATCAGCTTGCGTATCTCGCTTGAGCGTGCCCCCTTGACCAAGCTGACCAAGCTTTCACTCTCCTCCCTTCACCCCGCCGCCTTCAACTACCTCCGCCATCTCAACGGTTTCGGTACTGTCCCTTCAGCCGGTCGTCGCTGGAGACAGATCCGCAAGCTCTCCATTTCTGTTGACGCCTGGGACTTTTATGGACCTTCTCCTGGCCGTGACCACCTCAAGATCATCGACGAGTACATCCGTACATTTGCCCCCAACCTTGAGAAGTTTGCCTTTACCTGGCTTGGCCGCAAAGGACCTTGCCCAGTTGCCCTGGCTGCCGACCCGTTGTTCGCGCCTCCTCGCGCCTCAAGGAAGCTCTTCCACGAAGTCACTTCCCCTATGTCACCACTACCTACTCCCCCAACAAGAGGACCTATTCACTTTCCCAAGTTGCGCTACCTCCAGATCAGGAATGCTACTATGAACGCACCCCAATTGAGTACCCTGATCAACTCTCACCGTCCAACAGTCAAGGAGTTTGACTTTGAGAGTGTTGTCCTTGCTGACAATGGTAACTGGGATGACGTCCTCGCACCCATTGATACCGACGACGCTTGGTCTCGCAGCAGCAGCCTGGCCACCCCATCCGAGTGCAGTCTCGTCACAAGCCCTAGCTCAGAGCATCTACCCAGTCCCAGTGCCGCGGTGGCTGCTGCCAGCCGCGAGCTCTTGGATATGGACCTCGGCGGCTTCCCCTTTGATGATCTGGAGAGAGATGTCATCGAAGAGCTGCCCATAGAAGAAGAGTTTATTGCTCCTCTTCAAGTAGTACCTACAGAATCAGAAGTGAGCTTCAGCACGAAACTCAGAAAGAAGCGATCCCGTCGTCGCAGGAGAAAGCATCGCAGCGAAGATGACGATGCCCCTGAAATGCCCTCCCCATCACATCGCCACAAGCTCTCCAAACCCAGACTCCGTCTCTCACTGGAAGAAGACCACTTCCGGCCCTCTACTCCCGTCCCCAACATCACCGCTCCCATCCTCACCTCAGACCCTCAACCCGTCCTCCTCCAGCCCACCACCTATGACCCCGCCAAGAGACGGAGTGCATCCACAGATCCAGACGAGGGCATCTCCCCCGTCCAGCGCAACATTGAAAAGGAAGAGGCGCATCGGTTGCTTGCCGAAGACGCCGCTGCGCGGACGAGCGCCTTGCAAAAGGCAAAGGCTGCCGTGTTGACAAAAATTGAGCCGCGAGTTCTGCCACGGCAAGAAGCCGCCGCGCGTGGGCGAGGCCAACGCTTGTCGCCTCCTTGCCGGCCGGGATCTGGACACCGCCTTTGGCCCCGGCATGGTTATGGAAGATCGAAGGGGGCTTGAGAGTCGGAGTGTGCTGGTACCTCTGATGTTTAGCCGATCATGAGCAGTGATGCTTCACTGGCTATGAAATGGACGTCTTGGAGAGAGTGGCTATGACTTGTAATGAGATATGACTGATCATGTCCTTTTTTTATCACTTCATGTATTTACGTAACGACATTCTTTCCAAGAAACACGAATTGTACATTTGAAACCATTCTCACTTGCGTCTCTTACCCAGCTTGGAATCTACTAAGTGCTCTCCTTGGTGATGGTCCCAAAGGCCTTGACATAGTCAGCAACTTCTTTCAGGCCCGTCAGCGTCAAGTCCCTCCTCCGTCCTTCTATGATGACAGTTGGAACCGAATCAATGTCCATCCCTATACTCCTAATCTTCTCCTTAGTATCTCTCTCCCCCTTCTCCTTGTCCTCGACCAGATTTTTGGCCTCCTTCTCATCCACACCAGCCTCAACACAGGCCTCGATCAACATCTTGTCTTCACCAGGATGTCTCCCCTCAGCAAAGTACAGCCTGAATATCGCATCCACAAGCTTGTTTGCGGTGTCAGTGCCATGTATCTCCTGAACCTGCTGAATAACCCGATGAGCGGGAAAAGAGTTGCCAGTGGGCCCTGTGAAACCGAGGGGGGTGTTTAGTGGTTCCGCCAGGGAGAGCATGTGCGCTTGGAAGAGCTGCTGAGCGGCTGCGTTGTCATTGTGCTTGTGGTGGAGGGCATGTACGGCGCGGTCTGGGATTGTAGCTTCGCGGTTGGGGCTTGGCTGGAAGGGCGAGAAGTGGAGGGTGAAGGAGATGGCGGAAGAGGATGAAGAACGGACTTGGTCGAGGGCGTGGTCGAGCCTGAAGAAGAGTTAGACGGTTATGTATGGGTTTTTATATGTGAGTTTCATGCCTCTTCTTTGCGAGATATGTCCTTAGATAGAGTCAGTGTTGAGCTTTGAGCATAGCCATGAGAGAGTACATACCAAGGACAGATCGTGTCCATGACAAACGTGACTTGAGATTCATACATGATTAGAGAGTTACTTGTTAGATGAAACGAAGTTGGACAAGTCAATTAAAGATGCTCTACAGGTATGCTGATGTTATATCCTAAAATGAACATGACGGAACAGAATGCGGGGAAGTTGTATCCGCACCGGACCTCCGGCCACCCGGAGTCGGGCAGTGGAGCAACGGCCGTGATTCCAAAGACGACTCCACAAACTCGCATCGCATGTAACGCCTCATTCATTCACACATGCATCGAATGTTGGACTTGAAACTGGGGTATCTTGAACTCGTGAATTAGGACCCCTCCCTCCCACAGGCCTCTCTAGTCAAAAGTCATCTTGGTGCCTGTGTGCTTCACCACCGCGCCTGTCAACCTAGCGACAGCAATGTCTTCGGCCTCCTTGAGGGGCTTCACGCCGCCTTCGCTCTTGGCCTCGCCATCTGCCTGGTCATACCTCCTGGGCGGAGGTCGACCTCGAGGGTTGCTGTCGTTATCATTCGCCTTCCTGTCCTTGCCGAACCGCTTCTTGTACCGCACTTGGTCGTCCTCGGCCAGCTCGATCTTGAGCTCGCGGCCCAGCAATCGGTTGACCCACCACTTGCGCATCTTGTACTTCTTCGGTCGGTTCTCATCCTTATCCTCGTCATCCTTGAAGTCCTCCTCCGTCAAAACCTCCTCCTTGATCTTGACAAAGCCCTTGACGGCCCACGCCGCAGCCTCGGGCTCACTGAACTTTACCCAGCCAAAGCCCTTGCACTTGCCCGTGTCCTCAAAGGTGGCCATCTTAACCCACTCGATCTCGCCGCACTTTTCAAAGTTCCTGCGCAGGTCGTCGTCGGTCGTCTTGAAGCCCATGTTGCCCACAAAGATCTTGCGGCTGGCATTGGCATCCTTCTTCTGGTCCTTGATGGCCTGTGCCTTGCCCTCGGGGGTGTCGTCAGCGGCAACAGGTTCGGGCTCCTTCTTGGGGCGGCCCTCAAAGGACTTGGCGTCCTTGATGAGGAGCTTTCGCGCGCCTAGGTCTGTCTCGGAGAGCGCAATCGCTGCGACCTTGGGGCCGATGTCTGTAAAATCGACGTAGGCGAAACCTCTGTTGGTAGGCTTGGCGTTCTTGTCGCGGCCGGGCTCCCTGTTGGTCGGAAGCTTGACTCGGGTTATCATCTCGTCAGAGATGACTCCTCCAGAGTTGTCCACGAGCCACTTGCGCAGCTCGACAGGCGTGATGTAGAATGGCAGGTTGCCAATCCAGACACTGTGCTCTGCCCGAGTCGCATCCTTCTTGTCCTTGCCTTCCTTTCTCTCATCATCGCTATCTTGCTTCGCTGGGAGGGCCTTGCCCTTCTTGAGCGCACGGCGGGCGCGCTTGGACGGCGGCTCGGGGGCGGTCAGGTCGACCTCGATCTCATCAACGTCGATCTTGCGCTTCGAAGAGGATGTGGGCTCGGTATCGGCCATGTCGACATCTTGGGTCGATTCGGTCTTTTCGACATCGGCAGTCTTTTCGGCCTTGGCGGCCTTTTCAGGCTTTTCGGCCTTGGACTTGGACTTTTTCTCCTTCTTCTCTTTTGTTGCCATTGTGTGCTGATTGGACTGGTTCTTGGTCTGGACGAAGCAACACCAACCTCGAGGCGCAGGAAAATTTCCTGTCTTTTCCCAGCGATAAGATAAGAAAGGAACCTATCGGCGAATGTGGGTCCTTACGCCGGAGGCTGGACCCCTGCAATTCCTCCGGATGCGGGGCATGCAAATACCGTTTTATGAGATGTCGGATATTGAAGACATCACATACCAACCTCCTGGAACTAAAAAAGACGTTGATGGACTTATGAGAGAAATTTCTGCGACGGCTTGCAGATGTTGAATTTGCCAACGCATATTCTCGATCCCTTGGCGGTGAGTCAAAATGTCGGCACGGTTGCTTTTCCCGTAACCTTTGCAGGGATCTGAGGCATCTCTACCTGCGACAAGCTGGCAGCTGGATCGACCGTCTGAAACTTGACAATGAATAGACAGGGAAAGGCCCATCATTCAATTGACCGCACGTGTCTGAATGAGGGATGCCCCTGGAAATTCTTTGTGCTTTGACTCCTAAACCCAAGGTACAACGTAGCATTGCATGCGATAAAAACGTGGTGGTTTCCTAGGCTCAAAGGTTCACGCCAGGAGAGTCTTGGCGTCGAGGGCGGAATTGAAGAAGTGGCTGCTAAAGACTGACGCCTCTGCAAGCAGACGATTCAAGCTAAAAGAGCTGCGTGTTTCGGAGGCGATTTCTTTGAGGCAAAAAAGAAACTGGGATTGAATGGAAAAAAAGGCCCAGCTCTTGGTGACCGCCCAAATGTTTGGCCTAGCTCTCAATGGCCAGCGCTTACGTCGTTGCATTGAATGGGCGTTGTTAGCCACATCGTCGGTTCCTTGGACATGCGGGTGACCAAGGAGCGACGCTCGTGGATTGGCCCAGCTTGGCCCGGAGCTTTCGATGGTGGCCACCAGCCCAGATGCACTTTTGTCACATCTGGCGTGGCTCAGAAGGCCCTAGTAATAAATTGTCGCAAACACTTTTGAGAGAGAAGAAAGAATCCGCCCGAGTAAAGGAGTAGGATCTCCGGATGCTACCTTGACAAAAAAAAAAAAAAAAAAATATTGCTCCTTCGGCGCCGACAGAAGAGTGCAGATGCAGGACGCCGAGACCCGTCGCCGGCCGGAAAGACCGCCGGACGGGGTACGAATTGGGCAAGGACCCCGACCCCGTCGAGCGGCCCGGGCCCAGGTGCTCCCTCAGCTCCTCAGGGTGCGTGCCTCCGTAATTTGCACTGCGGCGGGCCAGCAAATGACAGCCGGGACCGGCAGGCCGAAAGACCCGCCAGCCATTCCGCTGACACGTGTGCGAGGTGGCTTACGAGGCGGTATGCTTCCGCAACTCTGACAGGTCTGATGCTTTGTCACAGAGTCAGAGGGGAGAACCTATCTTGTTTGTTGTTGAGGAAAAAAGAGTCATGGTAGAGGTGCAATTGGGTGTTTCAACGCATGAAGATAATCCGCCTGAATGATACCTCAGCAAGGTTAACCCCCACTAATCACCCACTCTCCCACTGTAGCGGCTCCGTACGACGCCATGGCCGCTCTGAACGGCGCCGAGTTGTCACGTGCGGCTAGCGATGCCCCGGGCAGCCTAGGCACTTGGCCAGCTTCTCACTGGCGGCCCGTGGGCCTCAGTCTGTGGTCCAGGACACCAGGACAGGCCCTTGTAGCGAATGAGGCGCCCGTGACCCAAGCCCAGCCAAGGCCAGCCCAGGCGAAAAAACGCTAGCCCCAGACAACGGAAACCAAAAACAGCCTGGGAACTCCCTCAAAGCCCAACCCAACCCCGACTCCAATCCCCGTCCGCGGGTCCTTCATCTTCCTCCACCTCACAACCTCACAAAAACCCTCCTTCACGCCATCAACCCCCCGATCGTCCTCTCTCGCCTCGACCTCAATCTCTGCGAGCCCAAGCTCGACACTTCTCCAGAACATATCCCGGCTCTCGGCATCACTTCCTTTGTCCTTGGATTCGTCTCTCTGGACCCCTGACTGTTGCCGCCGACGGTAACTTTTGCCTTTCGACGAAACTCTCCACTTTGTGAGATTCCTGCTGCCGCCTCAGCAATCGACGACCTACCTACAAACAAACATATTCGTCACCATCAAATCATCTTTATCTCCCGAAACGCTCGAATAGCGTGATTACCTTTGTCGTTTGCGGCTTATTCCCTCGTCGGCCAACGTCGAACTTATCGGTCGAGTACCGCGGTGAAAGACCACTCCATTCACCATGAACGTCTTGCTCTCGCCGCAACCTCCGGTTTTCCCTCATCAGCACGAAAACCATCGCCTATCTCCCCAGCGATCTTGTGAGTTGTTCTTTTTCATCCCCTTTCGCTGCATCTCCCTTTGGTGTTGATTACCCCTTGGCGTGCTTTGCCACTAACCTCACCCCAGTATCACCCTTTCATAACATGGCCACCCGCAAGCGAAAAGCCGACGAAGATGGTGATGAGACCATGTCTCCTCGGAGTTCGCCCACTATCTCTTCCCGACCTCTCGCCCGCCCTTCGAAAAAGATTCGTGCCAACGAAGCTATTGGCCGACCCCTTGCTCTCCCTCGACTCCTTGAGACTCTCGATACTGCCCAGCTGAGGACTGTTCTCGAGAGGATATGCGAAAGGCATCCTGACATTGGCCATGAAGTCGTGACTGGAGCCCCTCGCCCGTCCGTCTCGTCGGCTCTTGAGGTTTTGCGGGGCTACATGGAGAAGCTGAGTGATGCAGTTCCATATGGCGAGACGAGTCCCGAATACACCTACTACCGAGTCAAGGAGCCTCTCGTGGCCTTGATCGACGCACTCTCCGATTTCACTCCTCAGTTTCTCCCACCAAACGAGACTCAGCCCACCAAGTCGCTCGAGTTCTTGAACGAGGCAACCAACATTATCCACAAGCTCCCCGACTGGAAACCCCAGACGTATCGGCACCACAAGGAAAATGCATACGAGGAGATCTCCAAGGCCTGGGCTCTTGTTGTTAACGAGGCAGGCAAGAGGGCTGGAGGCTTCAACTTGCACACTGGCGGATGGGATCAGATCTTGTCACGACACAACGAACAATCGGGCGGCCGGCTCGCTTACGCCATCAGCGCCATGACTACGAGTGTTGGCTGGATGGACCCCAGCGCGAATTCCGGACCGGCTGGTGCCTCTGACCCCAATTCTATCCTCAACCAGCTGATGTCTGGTACGTACGGAGCACCTGTTCGGGTTGGACCTTGGTAGGGCAGCTCTTTGCCCAACAGACCGAAATCATGATTGCATATCGCGGCGCACCGGACGAGTCATCATTGCACATATTACGACCGCATCTTTACGACGACTTTCTTTAGGCATCATGGGGCTGGTATAGACTTGAGGCATCCCTTTTCTGTCACGGCAGGGTTGGTGGCGTTTTTTTGCGTGCATTTTTTGATATCCCTCTCCTTCACTCGCGTATAGCAGGGATTAGTTTTGGGATTTTTCTTCCATTCTACCAGTCTTGACAGCGCGGACAGACCGCGTGTTCCTGTATGTTGACTTGCTTTAGTTTACCTGACCATCGCCGAGGAGGTCACTTGCTCTCGAGCGACGATTGTGGCAGACCGTGACTCGCCTGAAGCGGGTTATGCTTTGCCCATGAGCGTGAGATAAGATAATTGACAGCTTTGCTTTGGCAATCAACTTGGATAGGTAATTGGCTTACTTCCGCGTCATCGTGTTACGTTGCCCATAGCTTTGATCGAGTGACAATCCCTTGATGTGACGTCCGGAGATTTGCCTAACACGGATATTCTATGTCCCTCCAATGACACTGACTAGCCTCAGGGAGACCGCATTGTTGGTCTTGTGTAAACCTGATCCTTATGATCCAGGTACAGAAACAGGAAATGGTCTCATCTGATTCAAGTAACGCAAACGTCTCACCTTTCAGTCAATTGGCAGCGCCCACGTGGACAACAGGACCGTCCCCAAGTTCACATCTACCGAATTACGGATTGGGTGTAAACCCGGTTTATGAGTGCCGATATTAACTTGCGATGATATAAAGAGTGTTTGCCAACATGGCGAGTTTCCTCTTGGGGTTTCCTAGAAGGTGACTGATAAATACACAGTGTAGACAACACATGTTGAAGTCGTTGCCATCGATGGCGAGTCTTCATCTACGGTTGCAGCAAATTTTCACCTATAAATGAACTTTTTAAGCCTAGACAAAGGGAACAAACGAGAATCCTTACCTAACTGCCTTCACCGCTCTAGAATCTGAACAAACAAATGGGGCTGTTGGTAGAGATCGGCGATCGTTGAAACGACAATATGGAGACGGTCATGCGCGATGTTGCCGTGACCTAAACACTGGCAATCTACACAGTCGATTTTTAAAGCCTGGCATTTGAGGCATCACTAGTTCGGCTAGGTTTGAAACATCATGTTTCTGGAATATATGTGAATTGATCATAGACGTACTTGTCTTGTAAGTATCTGTTCAAGTTTTGTTGTGAAGAGTCTTTACATAGCTGGAGGTCTCTTTCTCACGACAGCATATACCGTAATATCTACCGATCCCCAGCGCTGCTCAAGAGTCACAAGATATTGCCGCGTGATGAGGGCAACCCAACCATTCTGAGCATTCACAGCACTATTCTACTTACAACCCAAGCCAAAGCGTCAAGGGCGTCTCTTACAAAGAGATCGAGAAACAGGTGGGGCAAGCGCGGGGGCTCCCGACGATCCCGTCTCGAGGTCTGGAGAGAGAGTGGGTCGCTGCCTGTTCCGAGTCACGTGCTCTCCCGTCATCTCGCACTAAACGCGCGACTGCCTGGCCGTGAACGCGTCCTCATCAATCAATATCAAGCCCGCCTGAACTGGTGAAGCTGCATCAGCTACACTGCATCCCCGTCTCTTGCCTGGACCTCAGTTCTTGGTCTTTGATTCCAAGCCTGCTTGACTTTCGGCTTCCTTCTCCTTCTTCATGTCGAAATAAACTGCGTCAAGTGCTGAAGCATTCACCATGCCTGCGTACGTCGCTGGACGTGTCACGTTCCCCTTTGACTCTCTAACTAACTAGGCTTCCAGTCCGGGCGATCAACACACGACCGTGACGAATCCCTTCGAGGAGCCGCGTCAGCGAGTTGCGGAATGGGCCGCCAAAGATATTGCTACTATTGCTGCGAAGCTTGATAAGCAGCTCGGTCCAGAATACATCTCTGCTCGTGCAGGTCCTGGTGGCACCAAAGTCCACTACCTCACCGCTGAGAAGTGCATCACGTTGGCAAACGAAGTATTTGGCTTCAACGGATGGTCATCCTCGATCCAAAATATCCAGGTCGATTTCGCCGACGAGAACCCCCAGACGCAGCGTGTCAGCATTGGTCTATCCGTCATTGTCCGAGTTACTCTACGAGATGGCACATACCACGAAGATATCGGATACGGATCGATTGAGAACGCAAAGGGAAAGGCGATGGCCTTCGAAAAGGCTAAGAAAGAGGGTACAACCGATGGACTGAAGCGCGCCCTGAGAAGCTTTGGCAACGTCCTGGGCAACTGCATCTACGACAAGGACTATGTGAAGCAAGTCATAAAAGTGAAGGCTGAGCCGGTTAAGAAGTTTGACCAAGGCAATCTTCATCGTCACGCAGACTTTATCAAGCGCGATGTTCCAAAGATCGAGCCCGTGGCGCCTGCCCCCCCTGCGGCTCCTACGACGACAATCGTCAAGACCGAGCCCGCACTCCCCATGTCGGAGTCATTTGAGGATTATCTCGGAGGTATACTGTCCTCGGATGGTTTTGAGGAAATCGAGGCTGAATATCTGTAGAGCTCGACGAGGCCGACTTCTGCGTGCCAGAAGATGGGCACCCGGACGAAATCATGTTGTCCACATCGATCTTGGGCCAGGGTTCAACATCGAACTCGACATCGAACTCAACATCAAACTCGACGTCAAACAATGCGCCTCAACGAATTCAGCAGCAACCTAACAGGTCGATTTCTGCTGGATCTGCGAACCGTCCACCGCAAACTCCTAACCAAGGGCACCAACGCCCGGACGCTTCGAACGGAGGCCCAGCCGGGTTTTCAAACCGTCCCCAGCCCGGGGCTAGCGGTCGGACAACCCCAAACCAGAATGGAAACCCTCGGCCACCGCCCAATGTGCCCCAAAACATGCCCGAAACTGTAGGGTTCTTTTTCTGCCAAAGCTGTCAACCAGCTCCCCGAATCTTCGCTTCAAGGATCGAATAATGCTCGCCTTGCGGTGCCACATGGTCAACAAGCCTTCAACCCCAAAGCAGAAAGCCCGTCCATCCGGAAGACTCCAGGTATCGACCACAACTCATCTAAGCCTGTCGGAAGAAACGGTCAACACGTCCCCCCATCTAGCAGCCAGGCAAGCCGTGCGCCACATTCCAATACGAGTAGCTTCACCCCTGTGCGCCCGTCCATGCCGAGCTCTCAGAGCTCCCGGGGAAATGTTGTGAACCCTTCGCTAGATCACGCTCGTCGAATTGGTGCGCCAGGTGGCTCGGGTAGTCCCCTGGCTAACCGAGGATCGTACCGACCACCAACGATTAAACGGCCGGCGCCTGTTGATGGAAGACCTCCTTTGGCTGATCTTCCTGCAAATGGGAGTGGATCGACAGGCTCGTCTACAATGAATGGGTTAGACCCGAAGAGGCAGAAGATGGCGTAGACGTTGGAACTGGGACCGGGCTCGGACAAGGTGGGAATGGCATCACGGAGTCGGGCGCATCGGTATGGAAAGGGATTCATTATTTGCAAGGAGCTTAGGTCTGGGATTGTTATGGCATTCAAGAAAGCAGGAGAGAATGGCTGGGGCCTTGGGAATGACCAGCAGAAAGCTGGCGCTTGTCTCTAGAACTGCTATACAGACAATGTATTCATGATACCAACACATGGTGAGCCACAGTATAGCTCTACACCGATTTTGTGTAGATTGTGAGTTTCGATATTGAGTTGGATATGATGCATTTGTGCAACTCTTTCTATTTTACATTGGTTTCGTCCATTACATTCATGGCTATACATAGGCCCTGTCTCATGACCAGCTCATACATCCAATACACGGGAGGCGGTTCCCCTTTGATACACGAACGCTGGCCTTATTTCGAGGCCAACTTAGCCAACCCAGAACGAGCCTGCTTGGCAGCTTGAGGAAAGTCATGTTTGGTTGCCATGTCAATGCACTGGTTGTACTTCCTGCGAGCCAGGTCATGGTTGCCCAGCATCGCAGCAATGTCGCCCCAGTTGCAGAGGGCAACGGCACAGGCTTCATCACACTCAGGCGTGCGTTCACTGCCCGTAACATCCTTAGCGTGGACGTAAGCATTCTTGGCCCAATTCTGAGCAGCCTCAAGACAATCCTTCCTGGTGGCAGGCATGGCTGGGTCGTGCAGCTCCTTGATCACATCTGATGTCTCGCCAGCGGAGATGGGGACAAAGATGGGGTGCTGGGCGAAGCTAGCGGCGAGGTTGTTCATGATGACGGCACGATGGCAGGGGACCTCGCAGAGGCGGAGGGCCTGGAAGAAGAGGGGGATGGCGAGGTGGAACTGGGACTTGCGCTCGTAGTCGCGGCCCAGGGACTCCATGGCGCCGCCCATCTGCTCCGGGTTGAGCCAGTCGCCCTCGCCAGGCTTTACACCGTCGTCCTTGCGGCGACGGTACTCCTTGAGGGCGGTCTCGACGGCCCAGATGAGGTGCTTTTGCGAGTTGTCAGGTTCGAGGACATGTTCGTCAGAGTAAAGCTCTCCGAGCTTGATGGCGATTCCAACAGTCTTGGTGAGTAGTCGTCGGCGCTTATGCCAGAGGCTCTCCGGTACGAAATCATCGTCCTTATTCTCTGATTCAGCAGCAGGAGTGGCATCATTGGCGGCATCAGCGGTCTCAGATGGTGCCTTGAGGAGTCTCCCCTCATCGTTGACTCGGCCATCCTTGACAGTCTGCTCCATTACACCAATCCACTTGTTGCAGTCGGCCAAAACACCCTCCAAGACCTGCAGAGCCCCAGGATAGTTTGCGATCAGCTGGAGCCAGTGGGCAGTCTGCAGACGAATGCCGAGAACCTCGTCGGAGAAGGGATCCAGGCCATGCTCGGCACACTGCTCCAGGGCGCGCTTGTAGTATTTGAGAGCGAGCTCGGCATCGGGGCTAATGTTGGTGTAGTATAGGGCGCGTCGTAGGGAATTGGCGATGGGCTTGGGGTATCTCGTGAATTGGTAGTGGTAGAAGTAAGTGAAGTAGAGGTAGACAGTGTAGCCGGCGATGACGGATACGACGCCGAGGCTTTTCTTCCGTTAGTCGCGCATAAAGATGGGGGACATGTAAATCACTTACATGAACAATCCCAGCGTCGTAGCCCCGGGGCTCTGGCGAAAGGCTGTCTTGATGCCAGTCGGGCTCATGGCCACGACCAGACTGCGCAGACCAGCACCAAGAGCACGACCGGCAAATTGGCGAAAGGTGATCTGAGGCTGAGGAGGCTGGCTCTTCTTGGGCAGCTGGTTCCTCTTGGCCTCCAGCTCCTTGTCCGAGCCATCGGCGGAGGCATTGGCCCTCGGGCCGTTGGTCTGGAGTCGGCGCTGGTCCGGCCGGAGCGGGATGACGGCGCGGAAGCTGAGGTTGACGGAGCGCGACCGGAGGTGGACGGAGAGCAGACCCGAAGTCGCATGCTGAAGGCATCTCCCACGAAGGGGCCTCAGCGAGGCGACGGCCGAGACCGACATTGCTGTCCTGCTATTGGAAGCAATGGACAGACGATGGTCGGGGAGCAATCCCACGTATGATGAGAGAGGGGAGGTTTTTGGTGATGTCGTAAACCTATGAAAAGCTGCAAGTCGTCTTTCCATCTGGCCATGACGGCTACGCACGGGCCAACCTCGGCGAATGCTGGCCCGTGCTTTTCCAATCAGGCAAGCACTAACGGACGCTGTGGCCGAGGCTCTTTGAACCTTGGAAGGTGGGAGGGGAGCCCTGGAGTTAGGGATCCTTTTGGTGGGGGCCCGGGGGGAGAAGAGCCCAAACGATGGCATATGACGGAATCTTTAAAGCTCTCACACTCTGTCACTTCTTGTCCTCAGTCCCAACCCGTTCACTCAATCATCTTATTCATTCTCTACACTCATCACCATGTCTGGAAAGTTCGAGCCTAAGGTTCCTGTGAACCTAGACCCCCCCAAGGACGATCCCATCTCCCCGGAGGAGCTTGCTGCAGCTGACGGTACGGCCATATCCCCCGCCATGACGAGGAGTCTCCAACCTCATTGAATCCTCTGCAAATGTTGAACTTGGGCTAACTCGATGACAGGTAGAGATGGAGGCAAGTGCTACGTGGCCATCAAGGTATGTCAAGACGCATGCACCGTACAACTCGTCCTCTCCAAGGAACACGGCTGAACCATCTGGAATGAATCAGGGCAAGGTCTACGATGTCACGGGCAACAAGGCCTACCAACCAGGAGGATCATACAACGGTAATTTATCTGCGTCTCCTACGGCTCAGCGTGATCCGGATTGTTGGCTAACACTGCCACTCTAGTGTTCGCTGGCAAGGATGCCTCGAGGGCGCTGGGAAAGACTTCGACCAAGCCCGAGGACGCGCGCCCAGACTGGCAGGATCTGGATGATAAGGAAAAGGGCGTCCTCAACGACTGGGTCACGTTCTTCTCCAAGCGGTACAACATCGTCGGCGTCGTGGAGGGCGCCACAAACATGGATTGACTAGCCGAGTTGCCTCCGAGTGTCCAAGTCAAGCTGTAGCCTTTTCCCAACTTGAGTCCCCCCCTTCCTTTTGGTGCCCTCGTGTGCAGTGCAATCACCTAGCTTGTCTGATTTATTTCTCCGCTGCTGTGAGCCTTGTGGAGTGTGAGGCCACCTGGAGCATCTTTGATGTCGTTATTGCTCGCCATGTGGTGGTCAGGGGATATATGAGCTGACGGGAAGTTACAATGCTTTACTTGTATCTATCCTATCAACTCGCACTATTGTTCTTTTTCTGGGACTCGACATCATACGACGACAAGATCCATCATGTTGATACGAAACTACATCTTGGGAACCCACGGTCTGTGCTTGGAAACCCCCATCTCCAGGTCACACCCTACCTAGATGAGGATGCACCACAGACTGTTACCCCTTTCAAAGGCTGAATGCAAGCCCGTTCCCACACTGTTTCTAGCCCTCTCATGCCGGCATCGTAGCACAGGCCGGGCCGCAGGTCTCTCCTCCCGCGGACCAACCACCGTTCTCTTGGCCTCCTGGGCAGCGATGATGACTCCATGCTTGGGAGCCGAAGCACAGCAGGGGACACACACTTTCCAGACCTGACAGGTCCGTTCCACATGGTTCTTACGTGTTTGCAATCGGGAAAACCCCCGTGGCAAGATTTCCAGCCATCGTTGATGTGTAACCGCACGAGGAGGTACTCGACAACCTGGGTCACGGGCCTGCACGGCTCGCATATGTACCGGGTCTAGAGCAGAGCAAGCTCCGAAATGATTTATCTACGTACGTATATATAGAGAAACACACGATGGGCCGAAAACGGCCAACCTCCCAGACATATCCCCCCTTAGCTAGACTAACTCAAAACATGGCCACTCTTCTTCCCATCCACCGCCATTACCAAAGTGATGTAGCTGTTCAAGAACCTGACTGCTGAGAACCTTGACTGGGCATGGGCTGGCCGCCCTGATAGTTGTGCTGCCCCTGCATTTTCATGGTCTGCCAGGCAGCTGCGCAGTCATCGCAAGGTACGCACTGACGCCACGAGTTCCTGAGGACCTTGACACCGAAGCACTGGTGGTTGGGGTCGTTACGGGCAAAATGGCAGTAAGACTTGAGTCGTAGTGTAGAATGGTTGCAGAGAAAGAGGAACTCTTCCCAGTCGCACATGTTGGGTGGTTGAATGGGTTTGGATGGTAAGTATCTGGGTTATCGAGGTTAGATAGGGCTGGGTATAGAAGTATTGATGGCTTACGATGAGCGATTGTGCTTCAGGGCCTTGTGTAGAGGGATGGAGGATGGTGATAGGGTTGAATCTAGAGCATAGAGTCCAGTACGGTTGCGAATTGAAGGAACTCGACCGTGGAGAGGATGAGCAAGAAGAATCTGATGAGGCAGGACTCGAGACCTTTATAGCCGTGTCGAGTCTACCTCGACGTCAGGAGCAATCTCTCCAAAGACATGTATGTCATGGTAGTTGCTGGTTCCTGTGGCTGTCGCCCACACGTTGAACAACCAGCGAGGGGCGACATGGTTACAGATCCAACAGTCTCCGCGCCGACCCAGCATCTCTCATGCAAGGAATTATTGGTGGCACATGCGGTATTCTGGTTCGATGAGATCACTTTCCCAGTGTAGAAGTTCTCGTCGCCACGTTTCCGGCAACATTCTTCTAAAAGGAGCATGTTGCAGGTGGACGAACGCAGATATCCGGGGGAAACGTGGGGAGGGGGGGCTAGGGACTCGATGGTCAGGTCGCACAATGTCCTTGGTGGCAGTTTGATAGAGATTGTAGATGGCGTCAAGTGTGGTAGCTGACAGCCAGGGTGCTGTACTGTGCATGGTGCGTGGGGATGAATATTTGGCCTTGACTTCAAGGGCATTCCCACTGAGGCTCATGTCGATGAGGCAAACAACAAGTTATTTATAAGGAAACGTCCAATAGCATTGACTCGCAAGTATCTCCGGCAAATCAATCACTAGACTGGCGTGCGGTTCGCGACTTGACATGCACAGGAGCATGCATGCGCGGTCGACAGACGCTCCATATCGAGACGGAGTCAGCTCGGTTCAGGGGCGGTCTCCAAAGAATGAATCCACGGGAGGATGCAGAAAAAGTTTGGCTAACGAACGGAGCCGATGCAGGCATCCCGCTCGGGCTTGTCGGAGGCATCGGTGGGAAAAGAGAAAAGAACAGGAAGAGGAGGAAGAGAAGCAGGTGTCCGTTAGCGCGGTTTGTTCAGGTGGGAGAAGAGACAACAACGGAGATGTTTGTTTTCGGCGATGGTATCCATGGATGGCATGACATTAGGGCCATCAGAGACACGCATGATGCACTTGTCGATGCCACTGGGCACTTGAAGTTTGGATAGGAGGTTATAAGACGTTGCCAATGAGAGACGAGACGAGGGCGGCCCAATCAAAGAGCTGCCGCGACTGATGCCGGCAAGATGGTGACTCCTGACTGGAGATGACTGAGGTAGGTAGGTACGCAGTTGCGGAGGTTAGTTTGACCTCATGCATGATGTGAATTTCCAACAGACGATGAGATGATGAATTCCACACTTGTGATGGAATGGGTCCCATTTTGTGGACGGAATGGATGGGAGGGATGGGTGGCGCAGCTCTGAATGAGCCTCGTCGGGACCTTTCGCAGAGTATGTGGTGGAAGCTGTATGGGCGTGCCAAGATTGCACATTGCGCCCAAACATTGTGAGATTTCTCAAATGTGAACGAGGAATTGAAGAGGAGTAAATAGACGGGCGTATGAGTAACTCGTCAAAGTGTGGGAGAATGAATCGATCAATCAATCAATCAATCGCGTTGACGGAGGCGCCCTATTCCCCATTTTCTTGTCTTGTCTTGAGCCGCATCGTCGTGGTTCGCAAAAAGGCTTCCATGGTCCTTCTCTGCCTTGCGGTTGCCTTACAACGTCTGGGTTGAAACTGGATTCTGATTGGCCACAGACGCTTCGTGATTTGGTGCAACGCCTCCAAAAGTGAGGCGGCCCAGCGCAAAACCATCCATCCTCCCTCAAAGAAAGGTCCATCAAGTCGTGCATGGATGGAGCCCAACAATTCTCATTCATCTTGGACCTGATTCATCGCTGTTTGGGATCGAGTCCTGCCCCCCTTTTTCTCCCTTTTTCTTTCGCCCTCTCCTCTGCCGCTTGCTCGCTCGTCCGCCACTTCCTGCCTCATTCATTCTTGTCATCTCTCACTGGCTTGGGTTCCTCCTTCCAACAAGGTACCTTGCTTAGGTCGCCCGTGACGCGAAGCTTCAACTACCTGACCTCATACTCGCTCCGCGAACCTTAACTCGACGCCTTTCGACTCTCTGCCTTCAAACGCCATCATTGCATCTCACCAGACTGCCTAGCATTCAGCATATAGCTTATACCATCAGACAGTCCATACAGCTTAGCATAGCACAGCACAGCAAAACACAGCGCTCGTCATCACACTCAGTCCTCGAACCTGGATCCCTCCCGAGACCAACCCCCGCACCTAATGAGGCTCTGCGATCCCGCTACTCCGGTCTTGGGCTACCTGTATGCTTTCTTCTGTTGATTCTTGGATTTTTGGAAACCCTACGTACCACTCTGCCTGCTTGTTGCAATGTCTTGAGTCTTTGACACTCAGCGATATCGCTTCAAACTACTACACGGAAAACCATCTAAACCCCTTTCGCGATATCGTCTATGCATCTTGCCATCTTTTGTTTTGTTGCATCCCCGTCCGCTTTCCTCTTCACTCCCCAATCCATATCTCGCACATCCAACGAACAGTCCCTGAAACACCATCTCTAATGCCCATTGGTGCTCTTCTTGCCCTCACTCCTAACCCCTCGTGGGATGGCCGGTTGAACCCGTACAACGTCCCAGCCAGACGCTGACCTCGAGGCATGAGTAGTTGACCGACTCTTGCTTCCTCGTTTCTAGCAACATTGTTACAACCTCGCGTCCCCGTATCAGCAACCTCCCTCGTCCATGAAGGCCAGTGTTTCTCGGTATACAGTACGAGACGAACACCAGGATAGCCATACTCTTCCTCGCCTGTAACTATACAGAGTTTCCCTGGACAGTATCTTTACCATGAATAACTACAATCCTTCTCTGGGCCGAGGTAGAGGTGCCAACACCTCCTCCCAGGCACCCCAGCAAACCTCGATCTTGGGTTCCTTTGCTCAGTCAAGACCTCAGGCCGGAGTACCCTCCCACTGGAACTGGAGTAATGCTCCCTGGTCACATCTAGCCTTCTCTGGTACCTCCAATGATAGCCAAACTCACCAGCAAATCCTTGGCTCTTCCGGTTTCGACTTCTCCGGTCAGAACTATCGGAACAAGCCCATATCCGAGTGTGAGACCTTGCCAGATTCCACCTATGGGAGCGGTCTGACCCAGAGCAATGCCAATATCTCCAACTATGGCGAAGATCCCGACCCTGAGTCCAACGCTGAGGCCCAGCTTGTTGGAAGGGACTTTCAATCCCTCCAACTACAGCCCCAATCTGCAGTCGATGATTCTCCCTTCTCCTCATGGAACCGCCCTCGCCCTCCGGCGAGCATCGCCACAGCCCCAGTCAAGGGAGAACGGCTTCTTCCGTGTCCGAATTGCTCCAAACAATGCCGGACCAGGTCCGAGTTGAAGTATGTCTGACAGTTCCCGGTGTGAGAAAGTGTTTGGCTCACGTCTGTTAGAAAGCACATGCTGAAGCATACCCTGCCCTACCACTGCGATGTCCGTGGATGCTCGCGCGAGAAAGGGTTCACCTCTCGGAACGACCTCGACAGACACAAGAGGACCGTCCATGCGGACCGCTCAGTCGCCGGTCGCTTTTTTGTGTGCCATCTTGAAGGCTGTGCCAAGAAGAAACACAAGCTCTGGCCGAGAGCAGATAACTTCCGATGCCACCTCTTACGCGTGCATGGAAAACAGTACCGCGCTGATGATGACCTCACCGAGTATGTTTATCGGTATGTTCAAGTCCCACCCATCTCACCTTCCCGACTATTGCTTAAACATGCTAGCTCTCCACCTCCATCGCAAGATCTCCAGGGCGTGGGAGGATCTGCCATGGATTACATGCCGAGCCAGAGCTCTCATTTTACGCTCCCTCCCTCATCCGAGATCGTCATGCCACCCACTTTCCGTGATCCATATAGTGAAGAATCGAGGCGTCGAGCAAGCAACGAGGTCTTGCCTCGGATCTCGACTTCGATCTCCTTTGACCGAGACTCATCGAACCTCGCCCCCGTCCAAGAAGGCGAAGGGTTTTGCATTGCTCCAGGCTACTTAAACGGGACGGCCTCGAACACCGGAATATCCCTCTCCCCCACTGCATGGCAGCCCTCAAATTCCAGTGAACAGAACCTTTCTGGAGGTAGCCAAAGTGCTTTTGGATCTGAACCACAGGGTACTGCTACATCGATGGCCATGGAAGACACATCCCGGGATAATCAATCGGATATCGGGGCGTCTGGCACACTAAGCTCCAATACCGACGACCAAGAGCCTGAGCAACCTGATGTCAGGATGACAGACGCAGATGACGCCCCTACTGCAACGTCAACCCCACGAGGACAGGCTGCAAAGGACCCATCCAGTCAAAGCCGAGAATCAGTGGACGCTGTCCTGGATAAGATTCCCAAGCACTTGATCGAAAGATACCTGAAAGTCAAAGAAGGCTCTGTTGGGTCCAAGGATGATGCCTCAAAACAGGATACGGCCGTCGGCAAGGGCCAGAATCAAATGCATAAATGCACAGATTGCCCAAAGACATTCTCCAGGCAGTGCGAGCTCAAGTAAGTACCGGCCACCCCAGACCATCTAGCGTTTTCTAAACTAACACGCACCCTCAGGAAGCATCTTAAGAGGCACTCTAAGCCGTACGGTTGCACGTTCCCCAACTGTCGAAAGGTTTTCGGCAGTAAGAATGACTGGAAGAGACACGAGAGCATTCAACACTACCAGCTCGAGACGTGGAATTGTGACCACCCCAAGCCAAATTCCACAGAAGTGTGCGGAAAGGTCTGTCACCGCCGTGAGAGCTTCCGAAACCATCTTTCCAAGGAGCACGCCATCTCAGACTCGACGACGATTGAGGAGAAGCTCGACTGCTGCCGGAAAGGACGCCACTGCGATGTCAAGTTCTGGTGCGGCTTCTGCGTCAAGATCATTGAAATCACTGAGGCCGAGAATGCATGGGCCAAGCGATGTGACCACATCGATGATCACTTCTGCGGCCGCGGACAGCCCCTGAAGCACATCTCCATGTGGGAGCACGAAGATCCAAAGGATAACGAGGCCAGCCCAACTCGTGAGGCCGAGGAGGACTCGCCACTACAGTCTTCCGCTTCCAACGCGGGCCCCAGGTCCCCTCATAGCTCTACGCCAACTGCCGAGGCCAAGAAGAGCGCCAGCACTCAATACATGTGGATTTGCGTGAGTCTTGACTGTCCCCGCCGTATAAATAGAAACTAGCTAACGCCAGAAAACAGTGCAACTGTAATGAATACCACAACTATTCGAGCAGAACAACAGGCTTGTGCTTCAACTGCGACCACAACCGTTGTACAGGTTGCAAGATCGGTGAGGCAGACGTTAACGAGCGATTAGATTTGGCCTAAACGCTATCTTCCGGCGAGGGCGAATTCCTTTTTCCTTCTCCCTTTCTTCTTGGGCTTTTCGGTTGGAGAATTGGGCAGCCGTATAGGCTGAGTGATGGTTTGATTACTACTTTGATGATATGGATGGATAGATATACGATGGATGATATACCCTACTTACTACCTGGCGTGCTTGGATACAATAGTTGATGAGGACAGAAAAGGGGAGGCCAGCGGTTTGGGCGAGTTTTTTCTACTACTATATGATTTATGACGACTTCTTTCTGCGTTGTTGAGTTAGGCACTCTGTTATTTAGTTAGTCACTCGCAAAGACAGGGAGTGTTGGACACAGGAACAAAGAATACAGGTTTTGTTTTTCTCAATGCGACATTGACATCCATTGGAGCCGACCTATGTTGTACACTTAAACCCATTTCTTTTGCAATTTAATAACGTGCGGTGTGTATCACCCCTCGTCCTCCCAGCTGAGGCTATCCCGACATGCAGACTCACAGAAGTGGCACCCGACAATGCCGGCGGCAAGGATGAGGGTGGATGGAATCCTTGTCCCCTGATTACCATACATGTCACTTATGATTTGATTCCTGTCATGATTTCTTCTCCTGTGGGTGAGATTGGTAAAGGGCAGGCGTAGGCGCCGGTATGACGGAGACCCGGCCTTGAGCTGCAGAGACATGCAACGCCACAAGTCAAGTCAATTCCAGCTTCCCGTTTTCTCTACGTACGTTGGCTTGGGCTTGCACCGTGTGAGAAGGCTCAGGAGACCTAGGTGCTGCATCCTAGGCGCCCAAGGCGCGTATTCTCCAACCCAAAAGAGGCAACTACATCAGGAGGAGCAACGGGTTGGCCAGTTGGTTGGCTGGCTGGTTAGCTGGCTGTGTGGGAGGAACACCAGCTGCATCCCCATTCTGCCCTTTTACGCCTGTAAGAGCCGCAGAAGGGTGAAAGATTCCCCTGTATGGACACCGAGTCCATAGCCGCGTGGGTCTGTCTCAGCGGTCACATCCCGTCGTCAGGAAGCGCCCGAGCGGCTGGGCTAGCATTTAGTCGATGAGATCCCTCGCTAGCAGATGTTGGCATCGGGGTGCAGACTCACGGCGGCGTGAGTTCAGGGAAATCCAAGTGCCGAGATGTGATCGACAAGCAGGAAGCTCCTGCTAGCATCGTGGAAAGCCACCCAGGATCGGGATCTTGACGCAGATGAGCTGAACAGGGGTTGACGGCTTGGGGGCCAGCTATAGCAGAACCGGTGGCAGTCGCCGTCATCGATAGCGTCCTGCATCCATCCTTTCTGCGAGAACTTCACAGTGTGTTAGACAATGTCGGCGACGTTCTTGGGGGTGGGGCCGGTTGCTGGGATACTGCGAGTTCGTCACCACCGTCAACTGACTTGGTCTTCATGATAGATCATGTTGCACAACAGAAAAATTATCATCTTGCCAATGCTCATGTGTCGTCAAAGGGCTGAGATTCAGGCTCAGGGAAAAGCAAATTCAAAAGTAAGGAACCATTAACAGTGCTCAGTATAGACCAGGGGGGCTGATCAAACTGGCTCGGCGAACATCAGGCACTTTGGCGCTCACAGTCCTGCAGGAAAGTCTTGGGGAAGTAGCCTATCCCACCCGTGTCTCAGACACGCAAGATCTGCCTTCAGGTCGAGTCGAGCTGGTCTGGGGATAGAAGCGACTGCGCCAGCCAGGGGTGGTGACTATGACGATGAGGGTGACAATGAGGGTGACGATGACAGGACGCATGTCAATAGAAAGCCCATGTAAGCTTTCCGGTGACAAGTCGACAGGGTCCAAGACATTCAAGACCCGGTCAACCTGTGAGGTGAGGTATTGCTCGCAGAGAGATCCTAGTTCGGTCATTAGAAAACACGCTGCAAAAGAAAGGGGCCCGCCGCCACAGAGGGCCGCAACCGCGGGCGCGGTCTCGCGGGCATCTTTTCTTTTTATTGAGCACTGTGGGCACAGGAATGATACGTCGAGGGTCTCTGGCAACAGTTGATATGACGAGGGACGGGGACAAAAAGCTAGCAAGGTCAGTCAAGGGCGGGCCAGCAAACAACGGCGCGAGACTGGTGGTGGGCCTCCTGTCGCCGCATGCCAGTGTGCCCCAGATTTGTCAAGGCCCGCGGTTATCTCTTCTGTGAGCAAGGGGCGACGCCTCAGAAGGCTGAAGGATGAACTGTCCCAGGATGGCAATGAACCAGGAGCCCAAGAGGTTGAGATTGGAGGCGTCAAACTACCGAAAACAGCAAGGGGATGAGGTGACATTCATTGCCAATCGCCCGTCACCCTGGTTCGTTGTCGACCATTGGATGCTTTCTCAGCTCGACGATCTGCCGAAGCAGGCGTGAGTGTCCGGAAACGAGAAAAGATGTCAGGGAGTGGGAACTTGCACGAGGTAAGACCCCCATCTGCAGCCAGCGATGGGTCTCTGTTCAGCCCCTCGTCCCTGAAGGCGCAGGTTCTTATTGACGGGGCATTTAATGCACCTTGCTCAGCCCATCCAACCGGTCTGTGTCGCCATTGTGCATGGAGTTGCCAGCCGGTCTAGGTGGTCATCCAATATGGAGCACAACCTGAGTGCCAAGATAGACTGGGTTGCGTTGACGAACATTGCCGCAGCCACAAGCTTCAGGGACTTGACAGAAGTGTTGGCAGTTGGGGGCCACCCAACCCATGCGTGGTGTTACACAGCTCTTCAGCTCTGCCTCCCGCGTCCAATCGAGACGGGCTGGTGGTCGGCCAGGGGCCATGCCATGCCGATCCGACAGGTCGTCCGCTGGGAGTGGACGAACCGGATAGACGGGATTTTAGTCTGGATGGGACCGGGGTCAAGACGATGTTGAGCATCCATCTCCTGTACGGAGTTGGTACCTACAGAGGAGGCCAAGCCCTGAGGCAGCTGTCGTTCGTTGGCAAAGGAGATTCAACGATGGGTATTGCCCCCACCACGATACACCATCTGATAACGACCCGGAAGCGAGGCATCTAGACGGGTCTGGTTTGTACCGTCTCGCTCGAAGGGACAGATCATGTCGGGTACTGAGCCGAGGCGAGAGTCTTGTCAGTAGATGTTTGAAATTCCCTTTTCGACCGTGTAGTATTTGGACACTCTTTGGCAGTGTAAAGTGCCTCTGACGATCAGCAAGCAGTCTAACGATATCGATGGCGGCGGTGCATGGGCGGCTGGTCTAGCATCGTGCTCGGAAGTTGGGGTGGGATTGAGCTCGATAGACCGACATGGGTGCCCCCTGACGGCAAGACGGGTCACTGGATGCCATCGAGAAGGGCAAGAAGCCAAGAATGGAACAAAGAGTAAAAGTCAAGGCACTTTGAGATACAGCTTCAGGCACGGAATGACCCCGTGCAGCAGATGCCAGGTGGAGGGATGGGTGCAATTGGAGAAAAAGGGTTTTTGGTACAGTTGCTCTCACTCAAGCTGGGCGACGAGATGTTGTTGGTTGTGTCGTCTTGAGGTGGGGGCCATTCCGCTTTTGGAATGGCTTGATCAGTTCCACATCAGATTCGGCCAATGACGGGGGTTGAAAAGGGTTAGCGGAGTCCTTTGAGTTCCACTTTCCTCTTCTCCCTACCAATCAGGCGCACCTTGCCTGCCTTTTTCTGCTGCCGCCTGAGGAAGGACCCTTGGACCCACCGTGGACAGGTCCAGCGATTGGCGCGCCGCCGCTAATCTCGCGCGTTCTCGCTTCTTGTCTGTCACCCCCTTCATTCACCATCCCATCCCATCCCATCACGACTCAAACCCAAGCTTTGGGGGGGAGACAAGAAGACTGACAACCCTTTCAGATGAGAAAACTTCCAGCGGCCACTCCCAGGCCCGACCTACCCGCCTGTCGTCGCCCACGATGTCATTCGACAGATACGCTAGCGAGAGGCTTGATCGGACAGCCGCTCCTCCCTCCGATGCTGGAAATAGCCAGCCTGAGCCGTTCTTGCCTTCCCGGCAGGAAGCTGTCATTGGAACGGAAAGGGCTTAGCCTCATTATCCGCCCACATGCTCTCGCACACCAACCAAATAGGATCCCGCATCTCCATCTCCATATCTCCATCATCTCTCCCTTCTCCATCAACCGTTAAGCTTAGCTGCTCCACCTCTTGTGGGCTGCTTTGCTCGTGGCCTCTGCGCTAGACTAGGATCTGTCATTCCGTCACACTCGTCATCGACCACCTCACCCAGGGCCGTAGGGCGAGACGGACGGGCCGTCTTCAGTTGAACTCGATGGTCTGCCGCGTCCTAGGAGTGGTCAACTCTCAACTGCCAGCTGGACCGCGGATGGTCTAGCCAAACACCACCAATGGTTTGCGCTAGAGAGGTCATAGCGGCGTCTAGACAGACGCCAAGCACCTACGCGCCAACAATGGGCTTGAACAAGCCTCAAACCTCACCTCGATGCCCACGTTGCTTTGTGCGAACGAGCGCCCCAAGCCCGAAGAACATCAGCCATGGTCGGCATCTCTAAAAAAGGTTAATCTTGGTGGACGACTGACTGACTCGAGATGGTTCTTGTCAACAGCCGTTTCAAGCCACTACCGTCCGGATCTGCTGTCGGGGTCCCGTCCGTCCCTCTGCTCGCACGCCATTGTCCATCCTTTAGCGAATTTCCTCTCTTGGGTCATGGCTGATTCAATCTCTTCGAGTATCCACACAGCCACCGTTTCTTCTGTCCTGCCACCGTTCTGCGGCAACGTGGATGTCACCGCTGAAGACGACGGTGCATGGCATTTGAGAATCAAAGGGCCGGGACGGCGGAGCGGGCCAGGCCACACTGGCGGTGGCGTCAAGGCTCTGTGTGCCTTGACTAGCAGCATGCCCACGAGGCCAAACGTTGAAGGTTCGTCTGTCATGATGACAACCTTTCTCCAGAGTCTAATTCAACACTACTCTATACCCGAGGTAACGGCCATCGAGTCCATCCCATCCATATCTTGCAGGTTGTGCTAGCGTCGTTTCCCTTCGAGACGTCACTCATTGCACTGTCTCGGGACAAGCATCAAAAGGCATCACCTATGTGGACTCGCAGGCGATAGTGTTCTGCCTACAATAGGCAAGTGCTCTGGGGTCAAGTGAACCCCGGCCTCGCCCCGAGAAATCAAGAATTGCGATACCCACCCGGGGCGTCGATGAGGACACTGGTTGAAGGTCCCCGAGGAGGTCTTTGGCGCGAACCACGTCCATGTCCACGTCCACTAACTCCGGTTTACCTACTGTTTCAGTCCAGAACGGACAGTCTGCCCACCCCTTGAACACGCCAAGTACCAGGATGCTTGGGGCCTGGAATTGCTAAGGAGGGGAGCAAAGATCAGCGCGCTTCGCCGGGGTCGTGGCTTGCCCCGCCACTCCCACTCCCGAGGTACGGAGGTACCTGGTACAAGAATGCGGCTCTGCTGGCTCAACTCAGGGACTCTGGAGGTCCCGCGCTTGGAAGATGTGCAGAGCTACGCAGAGTGCCCTCACAAGCGTCTTTACAGCTCGAGACTGGGGTTTGTCAACCTCGCCTTAAAGACCAGCTTCCTCTCACCCTCCCACAATGGACTCTTTTTTTTTACTTAGCTTACTATTCAGCAAACAATCCTGGACTCATCGCTTCCACTTTTCTTCAAAAAGCCTTTCTCATCCCGGTTTCAACTCTGCCAGTCGTCTTTTGGTGCCTGGCTAACACGCATTGTGCCCTGCATCGCACCCATCACCAAGTACACACATCATCTTCTTCATATGCCATACCTACCTACTATTCCCATGATCTTGGTGCGACGCGAACATATCCTTCCCACATCCCAGCCCTGAATCAAGAATTTTCCCTTTTTTTTTCTTGTTGATCAAGTTCTTGCCATCTTGGGCAGTTTATTCTTTTTAGCTGCAAGCTAAGAGACACTGCTATCATGGACTACAACGTCTTCTCCAGAGAGGCTGGTATGATGCCTGAATTGGCATCAGAACATCATTTCCAGGCCTATTCCAGCTCTAGCATGCATTACGATCACGACAACCAAGACTTTGAAGATCGGATTGATCCTTCTCTCCAGGACAGCAATTATGCTTGCCACCGACGCGACCTCCGCGCGGCCAACATGCAACGATTCTTCCAGGAGCATCCAGCGTCGTGGTTGGAATCGCAGTCGTACCCCATTCCAAGTTCGACCTATGACTCGCCTTATGGCTACCCTTCGGTTGTCTCGTCGATTGCTCCAGGCGCACAGTATCGACACGACTCCCCAATCTCATACCAGCAATCGCTGGCAACCAGCGATAATGACCCATACGTTGATAGCACCCAAGGACCATCTACTCCTCCCAACAACGCCATCTTGTCCCCTCATATTGCCCCGCGGGACTCGCACTCTCCTCGACTTGTCCTCACTGGCCTCGCCGACCCAGGCGCTGGTTCGGACAGTTCCACGTCGACTCCATTCTATGACAACAACCCGAATCCTTTCGCTTCGCTAAACACCCCAACCTTCGGGGTCAACACCAAGATTCAGACGTTTACGACCTATCCCGAGCTCCAGGACGCTGACACGGAAGACGCACAAGTCGATGAAGGGTCCATCAGTGATCTTTCCAGCCCAGCCAACCGCGACGACGACGACGACGACGACGAAGACTACAAACCCACGCGCCGAGCCAAGTCATCCCGAGCCCCCAAGACTACCCCAAAGACCACCCCCCGCCGTGGACGCCCAAGACGATCGAGTTCTGGTACAAATGCCAGCAAGACAAAGATTTTCAAGCCGAGTCCTTCGTCCCGCACTGCCACGGCCCGCAAGCTACCTTCGTCAACTGTTGTCCATACCAAGATGTGCCCGCACTGCCCCCACGGATTCACAGATCAGGCAACGCTCCAGAAGCACATCAACTCCCTCCACAAGCGGCCTTTCACCTGCGTCTTCCACTTTGCGGGGTGCGACAAGGTGTTTGCCAACAAGAACGAATGGAAACGCCACGCCTGGGCACAGCATCTGAACCTCCACTATTGGCTCTGCACCAATGGCCCATGCGGGCACGCATCGAACCAAGAGGGTGGCAATTACACCAAGGTTCCAACCCACGGTCGAATCTTCAGGCGAAAGGACCAGTTCACACAGCACATCCGTCGCATACACGCACCTGCCCATGTCGTCAAGGCAGAGAAGGACAAGAACCTTCCTC